>JACEIK010002642.1:187315-200106 GCA_018107945.1 Datura stramonium
TATGATAAGCATGTATTTGAACATATTTTGGGTAATCTAAAACTATAAAATATAATTTTCCACAAAAATTTGTTGCACTTTACATTACCACGCATTAACAAAAATGCCAAAAGTGTCTGCATCCAAACTAAATCTCATCCAACGAGAAGAGGAAAAATAATACGTGTTGGAATTGGTTTTAATGATATTTGGTGATAAGTTAAAAATATGTTTGACACATAAAGGACTTGACTGATTAATAATCGGTATGTTATACTTGATCGATTAATAATTGGTACATGATTTCCATAAAACGTGTGCTACTAATTGGTTGTCCTAGTGTCTCGAATTATTTGGAGAAAATAGAAGAAAGGAACCAAAAGTCAACAAGGACTCTATAAGAAAAGAAATCATTTTTCTAAGGAAAGAATTAGATTGTTGGCTGGAAAGGAAAGAGAATATTTTGTTGAATCCTAGAAGGAGTCAACAAGATCTTTCAAGAAAGGAAAAGGAGTCCAAAATTTCCTTCTTCTAGTGGAAGACAAATTGGACATTAGTGTGCTATAAATAAAGAGTCTACCATATCTAGAAACTTATTCACTCGAAAAAGATCTTCAGCAAAGTCCATTGTTCTTGAGCTTTCAATTGACATTCAAGTTGAAAAAGAGCTGACCGGTGCTAGAAACTGTCCCCTGAGTCTGTTCCATTACAATCTAGGTCTAAATTCCATTTGTAGTGAATCATTGAACGTATTTTGTTTTAATTCTATTTTTCTTCAGTTGTAATTGTGTTAAAGTTCATCTTGTTAAACTAAGGGTAGTTTATACAGGTTAGGAACTTTGTAAGGGCTTAGGGTAGGTCCTTGGATTGCGTGGGTTTGCAATCCAAATTTGGCTCGGTGTTTAGTGGAGTTAAGTTGAAATTCTACTAGGGAGTAGGTCGTGGTTTTTACACCCATTCAAGCCTGGGTGGTTTTCCACGTAAAAATTCTCGTCTCTTATTTATTTTCTGCACTTTATTATTTCTGCTTGAATTAGGCTACTGCTTAAAGGAACAGAGTTCAAGTCTGTTTTGATTGTAAAAAAAATTCAAGTTAAGTTTTAATTTGTGAAAAAATCTATTAGACCTAATTCATCCCCCCCTCTTAGGTCTAATCTAAGAGTGATTACTATAACAATTGGTATTATAGCAGGTTGCTCAGTCATAGGTTAACCCCTTAGAGAAAGATCCGTAAAAATGACTTCCGAAATAACCCTGCCTGAGGGACAATCTAGCACTCGACCTCCTCTCTTTAATGTCCAATACCTCAGTCTTTGGAAAAATAGAATGAAAATTTATATGAAAGTTGAGGACTATCAGCTTTGGTTGATTACCATGAAGGGACCTCTTGTTCCCACCAAAGTTAAACCTGACGAAACAAAGGTGCCAAAGACTGAAGATGAATTGGAAGTTGATGATCTCAGGATGATGGAGAAGAATGCTAAAGCAATAAAAAATACTCTACTTTGGACTAGGCATTGATGAGTACAACCGTATCTCTGGATGCTCCAGCGCCAAGGAGATTTGGGACTCCCTTACTCTGGCACATGAAGGAACGAATCAGGTAAAACAATCCAAAATTGATATGCTTATAAGAAAGTATGAACTCTTTGCCATGGGAGAAAGGGAATCAGTCAAGGATATGTTTACCCGATTCACGCACATCACAAACGAGCTCAAATCTCTTAGGAAGAAATTCACAACTGAAGAAAACGTCAGAAAAATTCTAAGAATCATGTCTGCTTCTTGGGAACCCAAAGTTACTGCTATTGAAGAATCAAAACAAATGAGCACAATGCAAATGGATGAGATCATTGGAAACTTGCAAACTTATGAACTCAAAAAGAGTGACAAAGTTGCTGAGAAACCCAAGAAGGAATGCAGTCTCAGTTTGAAGGCTGAATCAGAATCTGATGATGAAGAGATGGCTATGTTTGTCGGAAGGTTCAAAAAGTTCTTTAAAAAGAAAAACTCAGAGAAAAGAGACTCTTGCAACAAAAGCAAGTCATCCAAGAAGGGACAGTTCTAGAGATGTTTCAAGTGTGGCAAAATGGATCACTTGATAATAGACTGTCCCCTCTTGAAGGAAGAACGGAGAAGAAACTCTAAAAGACAGTAGCAACTGGCCTCAAAAGCTTTCAAGAAGGCCATGAAAGCTACTTGGGGTGAAACTTCCGATGAGGAATCAGAAGTAGAAGATGGTGATAATGACAATCTGTCCCTCATGACCAAAAGTGATACTAACTCAGACAACGACTCATCTGAGGTAAGTTTATCTGATCTAAAGAGTCAAATTCATAACTTGTCAAAAAGAAAGGTGGTCAAATTGTTTCTTTTCTTGATGGATGAATGTCAGCAAATGAGTGTTGAACAGATAGAAATGTCTAAAATTTTCTCCAACTTAAAATCTGATTACAAAGTTTTGAAAAAGGAGAAAATCAAGTCTGAAAATACTATCGAAACGCTCAAATGCTGAAATTAAAAATTTAGAGGAAACTGTCTCTGTTCAGAAGACTGAAAATAGTAAGCTGATGGAGACAGTCTCTTCTCTAAAAGCTGAATTAAATACCATCAAGGAAAGAAAAACATCAAGCAGTGAAATAAGTAACTATGATCAAGGTTTTCATGAAGCTGAAATCACTTCCTTGAAAAAAGGAATTGTGCGATGAGAAAAAGAAAAATTTTGAGCTTCAAGTAACCTTGAATCAAGCAAATTATGACATTGCCTTGATGAAAAAATGAAACAAGTCTTCGAAGCTTTAAACTGGCTAAATGAGCATTATAACAAATCTAGAACCGGTCTTGGATATAAGAACAAACCTGTCAAATGGGATCGAAAAAGAAAATATGTTGGTTTGGCAGAATATAAACTTTGTAGTCATTGCGGTCATACTGGACATGTTAGATATGAGTGTTTAGCCTGGATTAAAGCTCTTGAAAAAAATGGTAACACAGTTAGATGGATTAGGAAAGATTTGATTTCTCAAGCTTTTAAAAGAAAGGGAACCAAACTGGTGTGGGTTCCCAAACCTAACCCTTGATTGTATGTGCAGGCTGAAGTGAGAAGGAACAACAAAAAATGGTATCTCGACAGTTGTTTTTCCAGGCACATGACAGGTAACAAAAAGCTTTTTCTCTCACTAACAGCCTTCAATGGGGGAACTATGTCCTTTGGTGAGGAAAAAAGAAGGTAGATTATTCTATTCTATTTCCTCCTTTGGTAAGGATTGGCTTTTTGTTCAAGGGTATGTCGGAATAGGTAGGATTGGTAAGTCACTCTCTCACCCTATTCATAATGTTTACTTGGTTGAAGGACTAAAACACAACTTTTTAATTATTTCTCAACTTTGTGATTGAGGGAACACAATGTTTTTCACTTCCTTTGATTGAAAAGTTGTTAACAACAAGTCTGGGGAAATTGTTTTGACAGGAAAGTGACACAGTAATGTTTATAAAGATTGTATCATGTTGCTTTCTGAAAATGAATTAACTTGTCTGAGTGTTCTTGATGATGATGTTCTCCTATGGCACAAGCGACTAGGTCATGTTAGTCTTATTTGCTCAATAAACTTGTTTCGAAAAACCTTGTTCTTGGTCTTCCTGAAATAAAATTCAAAGATGACAAAGTGTGTGACGCTTGTACTAAAGGAAAACAAATTAGATCTTCATTCAAGTCCAAAAAGATAATGAGTACCTCCAAGCCACTTGAATTACTTCACATAAATCTCTGTGGGCCCATGCGAGTAGTTAGCCGTGAAGGTAATAAGTTTGTTTCAGTGATAGTTGATGATTTCTCATGCTTTACATGGACACTGTTTCTATCCTCTAAGGATGAAGAATTCGACATGTTTAAAGTGTTTGCAAAAAGGATTCAACAGACTCTTAGTTGGATTTAATAAGTATTCGATCTGATCATGGCACTAAGTTTGAAAATGCCAAATTTACTGCCTTTTATTTCAAATATGGAATCAATCACAATTTTTCAGCCTCAAAAACTCCCCAACAAAACGGGGTCATGGAAAGAAAAAATAGAACACTAGAAGATATGGCACGAACAATGCTTATCACTAATGGACTTTATAAGAATTTTTGGGTTGAAGCAGTAAATACGGCTTGTTACATAATTAATAGATGCATGATTAGATCTCTTCTTGATAAAACTCCTTACGAACTTCTCAAAGGTGGAAAACCAAATATCAAACACTTACAAACCTTTGGTAGCAAGTGTTTTGTTCACAATAATGGAAAAACTGCCTTAGGAAAGTTTGATGCAAGGAGGGATGAAGGAGTGTTCCTTGGATACTCCTCAAACAGTAAAGCCTATAAAGTGTTCAATAAAAGGACAAAGTGTGTAGAAGAAAGCATTCATGTTATCTTTGACGAGTCTAACCTTTTTGTTGAGACAGATCTGCAGGGAAACGAAGATGAACAACATGAAATTGGCCTTGTTCCATCTTCAGCCGAACAAGTAAGTGCTCCAACTCTAAATGAAGGAACGCTCTTGGAAACAGACTCCTTGAACGTTCCCTCAGAACCAAGGCAGGAACTGGAAAATTCACGGATCCCTGAGACAGTGGTCAGTTTAGAAGCAGGAACAGGGGAAGGAAAAGCATCTGACCCTGTTCCAGAAACACAAAATGACAATCCACAAGAATTGGTTTTGAGGCCCTGGAAACATCAAAGTTCTCATCCCCTTTATCAAATAATAACTGACCTGAATAAGGGAATCAAAACCAGGGTCTCCATAAGAAAATTTTGTGCTCATTCAGCTTTCTTATCTAATATTGAGCCTAACAATTATCGTGAAGCCTTGCAGGACCCAGATTGGGTAATGTGCAAGAGGAGCTCAACCAGTTCGAAAGGAGCCAGGTATGGCACCTGAAACCACCACCAATGGGTCGTACTGTAATAGGAACGAAGTGGGTGTTCCGAAACAAACTTGATGAACAGGGAACAGTCACCAGGAACAAAGCCCGTCTAGTGGTCCAGGGCTATAACCAAGAAGAAGGTATCGATTATGAAGAAACCTTTGCACCAGTTGCAAGGATGGAGGAAATAAGAATGCTAATTGCCTTTGCTACTCATATGGAATTCACACTCTACCAAATGGATGTAAAAAGTGCATTCCTAAATGGTGAACTGAAGGAAGAGGTATATGTTCGTCAGCCCCCTGGCTTTGAAAATCCTAAATTTCCTGATTATGTTTTTAAATTGAGTAAGGCTTTATACTGTTTGAAACAAGTTTCTAGAGCTTGGTATGAACACCTTTCAAAAATTTTGATGGAAAATGATTTTATTAGGGGGAACATTGATAAAACTTTGTTTCTAGAAAGCAAAGAAAATGATTCATTATTGGTTGTACAAGTATATGTAGATGATATTATCTTTGGTGCAACAAATGAAACCTTTTGTAATGAAATTTCTTTGTTGATGAGTAGTAAATTCGAAATGAGTATGATGGGTGAGCTTAATTTCTTCTTAGGCTTACAAATCAAATAATTTTCGACTGGAATAATGATCCATCAACAAAAATATATTAAGAAATTGCTTAAGAAATATGATATGGATTCCTCTAAACCAATTGATACACCTATTGCTACTGTCACTAAGCTAGATAAAGATGAACATGAAAATCTAGTAAGTGAAAAAAGCTATAGGGGATAATTGGATCTATTCTTTACTTAACTGCTAGCCGACCAGACATTGTGTTTAGCGTTGGATTATGTGCAAGGTTTCAATCTTCTCCTAGAGAATCTCACCTGACTGCAGTTAAGCATATCCTAAGGTATTTTAAGGGTACTGATAGTTTATGTATGTAGTATCTCAAGGGAGATAATCTTGATCTAGTAAGTTATGCAGATGTTGACTATGCAGATTCTCTTACAGACAGAAAAAGCACATCAGGTATGGCTCACTTTCTTGGTTCATGTTTAATTTCTTATGCTATAAAGAAACAAAATTCTATAGCCCTGTCCACAGCTGAAGTGGAATATGTAGCTGCTGCATCTTGTTGTGCTCAGCTTTTGTGGATAAAACAGCAATTGAGGGATTATGGGTTAGACATGGGCACTGTGACTATCTACTGTGATAACACAAGTTCTATAAACATTACTAAAAATCCTGTCAGCATAAGAGAACAAAACACATAGATATTAGACGTCACTTCCTAAGGGATAATGTTGAAAAAGGTCTGATATCTGTGCAATTTTATAAAACTAAGAATCAAATTGTTGATATTTTTACTAAGGCTCTTGGTAGAGAACAATTTAAAAAAATTAGAATGGAGTTTGGGTTAATTAAGGTTGACTCAACATCAGGTTCATAGTTTTCCTTCTTTTGGCGTTATCATTTAAAAAGAGGGGAGACTTTTCCCGACGATGGATGGATGATGACCGTCTTGAGGGATATTTTTCGTCATTTCTTTGGCTTTAGTTTCTCACATCAGGTTTTCTCTTGATATTTAAACTCACTGATTTTCAGGAATAGACTGGAACGAACCTGACCATTGCAAGGAACACAGTCAGGTATGGCTCCGAAACTGATCACTTATTACTAATACTGTTCATGACATCACCCCTATTGTCACATCGCAGTGTCTGCGATCACGTCACCCAAGAGTCATTTAATTTTTTCCCGGTTTCCTTCTTCTATTTCCACTATGACTCTTGGTTTTCCTTGTGTCTGTTGATCTCCCACCACCTTAACTCTCCAAAAATCCTTTTCTTTATCTCAAAAAGGGCACAAGACTCAAATTGAACCAGATCAAGCTTCATCTTCTTCCTTTCACTATGAATACCACCATATCGGTACCTGCATCTCTAACCACCACCGATCCCAAACCTAGTTCCCCTTACACCATGGAATCACCGTATTCCGTCTCTCCGGACACTTCCATGGTCACCGCCCCAACTTCCTCATCTCCTCAGAGCCCGTCGGCTGGTTCCCCAACGTCGGCATCTACACCTGACTTTACTTCCAGACATAACGGGAAGATACACTGCTGCTCCGAATCCTCCTCTATCTTCCTCACCTGTTTATTCTATTGACGATGTGCCCGAGGAAAAAGATTTCAATGACCAGGTCCTTACCAAACCATCATCCTTGTCTGATTCTAACAGTCTTGAGGATATGGTGCCTCTTGCCGCTCTAAAAAGAGGTGCTCGAAAATGTACTCTAGTCAAGGATTTTTCTTCCACTCCGGTGACCAAGAAAATATGTCCTATTGGTCTTACTTCTCGCACCAAGGCCCATCGTCAAATTCAAGGAAATTTTGACTTCTCAGCCTCTGCATATAAGCCCAAGGTCAAGGAGTTTGGTGAGCGCAAGTTGCTTAAAGGAAAAATGGTGGTTCCCTCGGAGAATGTGCATATGGTGACTCTTTGGTCTAAGATTCAAGCTCAAGTGTGGGGAGGGATTTTCACTGATACCGAGGCAATGTGTGCTCGGTCGGAAGTTGTCACATTCTTTTGTCATTTTACTTTCTCTTATGACTGCATTACCAATAGAATTAGGGATGTCATGGTGAATATTACTGCACGTACTTTGGGCTCTATGTTGAAAATTCCTTGTGAGGGTTGCTCTTCTTATCAAAAGAACAGGTGGTCGGAGCTTCCTCCTTCCCTGAAACCCTTGGACATAGTTCGGAAATTCTCTAACAACCCCTCTGTGTTTTCCTATTCAAAAGTTCGTAAGCAATCCATGTTTGACTATCATAAATACTTGTTCTCTTTTGTTATCAAGAACTTGATTTCGCGCCAGGAGCGTCGTGATGCTGCCTTGTATCTTGATTTAACTCTTATGGAGTTTTTGGATAGGGAGTTGCCTATAAATTTGTGTGGGTTAATGATGTCCTATTTGGTTAAAGCTGCGGATGATGTTGAGCAAAATCATGCTCTGGCATATGGATTTTTCTTGACGAAGGTGTTTGCTAAACTCTGTGTTAAGTTTACTGCTCTCGAGTCCTATACAATTTATGATGCTTTGAATTATTATGAGACTCGTGGATCTCGTCAAGAGGTCAATGTGGAAGTTCCGGATACAGTACCCTCAGTAGCTCAAACTCAGGTTTCTAGTGATAATGAGAGGCTAATGGCTGAGAATGCTCAGCTTCGACAGGAACATGATGAATTGAGGGTCCAACTGACTCGCAATGAGGAGATGGCTTCTGCCCGTTATGCTGAACTTTTAACTCTTATCAAATCTCTATCTCCAATTTCTATGTCCTCTCCTGATGTTGCTGCTCCCTCTTTATCCCCTTCCCCTGCTCCTTAGCATGTATTGTCCTTGTCATGGATGGTTTTGGTAGTATTTTGGTTTAGTTTTTAGGTTGACTGACTGTTTTTTGTGGCTTGGTTTGGCTAGTTCTTGTATTGGTAAATGATGGTTTAGTATCACTGATTATCTGGTTTGTTGATTGCTATTGCCTGTTTCTTTTATTTCTTTTCATTTCTGCCCTTGGTTTGGTTTGTTCCTTTTCACTGATGCCAAAAGGGGGAAGGTTATGTTTGAGGGTTGGTTTGTGCTTAATTATTGATTAACTAAAATGAGCGTACATATATTCAAGCATATTTTTATTTGTCATCATTAAAAAGGGGAAATTTGTTGGAATTGATTTTAATGATATTCGATGATGAGTTAAAAATATGTTTGACACATAAAGGACTTGACTGATTAACAATCGGTATGTTATACCTGGTCGATTAATAATTGGTACATGATTTCCATAAAACGTGTGCTACTAATTGGTTGTCCTAGTGTCTCGAATTATTTGCAGGAAATAGAAGAAAGGAACCAAAAGTCAACAGGGACTCTATAAGGAAAGGACCTCTTTTTCTAAAGAAAGAATTAGATTGTTGGCTGGAAAGGAAAGAGAATATTTTGTTGAATCCTAGAAGGAGTCAACAAGATCTTTCAAGAAAGGAAAAGGAGTCCAAAGTTTCCTTCTTCGAGTGGAAGACAAATTGAACATTAGTGTGCTATAAATAAAGAGTCTACCACGTCCAGAAACTCATTCACTCGAAAAAGATCTTCAGCAAAGTCCATTGTTCTTGAGCTTTCAATTGGCATTCAAGTTGAAGAAGAGCTGACCGGTGCTAGAAACTATCCCCTGAGTCTGTTCCATTACCATCTAGGTCTAGGGTCAATTTGTAGTGAATCATTGAACATATTTTGTTTTAGTTCTGTTTTTCTTCAGTTGTAATTGTATTAAAGTTCATCTTGTTAGACAAAGGGTAGTTTATACAGGTTAGGAACTTTGTAACGGCTTAAGGGTAGGTCCTTGGATTGCAGGGGTTTGCAATCTGAATTTGGCTCGGTGTATAGTGGAGTTAAGTTGAAATCCTACTAGGGAGTAGGTCGTGGTTTTTACACCCATTCGAGCCTGGGTGGTTTTCCACGTAAAAATTCTCGTCTCTCACTTATTTTCTGCACTTCATTATTTCTGCTTGAATTAGACTATTGCTGAAAGGAACAGAGTTCAAGTTTGTTTCGATCGTAAAAGAAAATTCAAGTTAAATTTTAATTTGTGGAAAAATCTATTAGNCTTAGGTCTAATCTTGGAGTCATTACTATAAAAATACGTACTCCGTTTCAAAATAGGTGGTGTTTTAGTCTTTTGATTTTGTTTTAAAATAAGTGGTATTTTTTTAATGATGTTCTTCCAATTTTACCCTTATTTAAATGAAGAGAGTTTTACATAATCAAGAAAATATTAAAGAGTTACATCTTTCTCAAGATGTTTATTGGAGGCAAATGGGTAAAAATATATTTTTTTCTTTTTTAGGAATGAATAATTTTCTTAAAGGGTGTGTTCAAATTGAAAATGTCACTTATTTTGAAACGGAGGAAATATGTACGGTTAATATTGAGACAATATGAAAAGAGGGAACCCAAGTAGCAGATTTACTTGCCAAATTAGCCACCAGCAATGATCAGCACATATTGATCCATTCCTCTCACCAACTGCCGGAAAGGTTAAGGGTCTCATGCAACTTGACAAGTGCCAAATGCCTAGTATCAGAACAAAGTTTGACAAAGCTAATTTTTTTGGTAAGCTGAGTTTTTGTGTATATAGTTATTTCAGAGGATTGTATTGTTGACAAGTCTCTGGATTAATGGGTGATGGCATTACCAAGTAACTGCAAAGTTGAAGTTTTGTATTGAGGCCCTTTTTGCTAATACAACCTCACTCAGACAATGTCTGGGAAATTGAATTAAAAAAAAAAAACGAAAAGTATAAGCAAGTCCATAAAAATGAATCTGTTAATCCCATCGTTATCTTCCTCAACCTCAAACGCAAGATGAAGAAATCACCCTAATTTCGTCACTAAATTGAGAAAAATCAAAAATAACCTTGTTAAGAAATTAACGTCGGATAGACATAACACTCTATCTAACCTTATGAGATACTACAAATTTCCATATGACTTTTTTTTTAAAAAGGAATTGGTCATATATTGTATTGACAGGACATGATCTATCATATGGCTGGACAGATAAATGTTTGGATTTTTGCGAGTATTTTTCATATCCACAAAACGTCGACATAATACCAAGCAAAGGAACTCTAACCACCATATTATCAAAGGAGTAGACATTTTGTGACATGGAGTAATCAAGCATTTTTGGAGTTAGCATAGAATATTTACAAGACTCAACATTAATTAATTTCTACCATATTATTTATATAGAGAGAGAGAGACTGGATTAATCAAGTATTAGCAAAATAAATAACTTCTCTTCTTTTTTTTTCTCTTGTTCCCCAAAAATATAAATACATATATAAAATGAAAAGAGAAATCCAGGGCAGGGTAGAGTTGAGAATTTCAACTCAATCATCTGATGAGAAGAATTGGCCACTACTAAGATTATCCATAACAGCTAACTGCATATTCTCTGAGGGTTTCCAGTGTCGCTTCCTTTGATTTATAAACCAATTGTTGATCTGCTTCGGATCTAGTCCTGTTGATTCTGCTAGTGAATTCTTATCTGCTTCCTACATTCAAATTTCAATATCAGTCGCATTATTATTAATATATAGATAGACAAGAAAAAATGAATTTGTCCCACCCTTCCTCGAGAGGGCTTTGTTGAGAATATAATTAAGTAAATAAAAAAGTATTTTGGTTTAACAGTTTAAGCTTTGAGATGAGATGGTAACACACTTAACAAGAATAATTATAAGGCTTTTACAAGAAGAAAATTTTGTGACTAGATACAAGCCAAAACGCAATATGAACGTTTTATATACGTAATTTATTTTCCTTACACCTTAAGCTCCAGTGCAATTCAGTAGACTTAGGTTTATATGTTCAAGAAAAAAACTGTATATGCAGTAACGGGATGGTGAAAGTATGCACTAATAAACATATAATTTCAGTTATGAATATTATTCCACATGCTTAGCAAAAGGCAGATTTATAGAGTTACGGGTAGATTCAATTGAATCCATCATTCTCGACATATATGTTAGATGTGTGTGTGTGTGATGGCAGGAGCGGATCTAAAATTAAAGTTACGGGTTCAGTGGAACCCAATAACTTGGTTTAAACGTTATATTTGTATTACAAAATTTGCTTAGTAATATGTACAATAATCAAAGCAGAACTCAATAAACAAAAAAAGTTGTGTACGGTCTAGAACCCATAAACTTAAAATTTTGAAAGAATCTAAAAAAGTAGTACAAATACAAAGCTTAAAACCAAGATTTTGAAAGAATTTAGTACTTTAAACCCATTAAATTTAAATTATGAATCCGTTTCATGATATGGAAACAAGAACAAGAAGCATTAATTGAGTTGTACGAAAATGCAAAATAGAGGGGTAAAAATTAGAAGTACAAACCGTAGGATAAGGCCATCTATAGTGATCAGTCCACCATGCAAGTAACATTTTCCTTGCCTCTTTTGGTAGCTTCCCTTTCTTCTTTTTCTTTGAGAATTCCAATTTAAGACTACTTAGGTGACTCCCAAACTTACGTAGGAGTCTGTCTTTGAGTTCATTATCCTCCCTTCTCATTGATGCATCTTGTCCTTCTGCCTCCCCACAACTGAACTCCTCATCCGATGATACACCACCATCATCTGCCAAAAACCAATTCCCTTTTAGAAAATATATGATTTTGAATATTCTTGAGTTAGTAAGTTAAGTTCATGCATTTTGATGTTGTCAATGTGGCTTTCAGGATATCTATGTGATTAGATGAATAAAGAGATTGCTCCTAGTAATTGACGGAATGCTTCGGGGAGTTAAAAATCAGTATAGATTCGGAGATTTCCGAATATAGGACTTTCCTTTTCACGGGTATCAAAACGTGGCTTGACACCGATGAGAATTTGTCATACTAGTACTACACCAGGAGCTGCCAAAGTACGTTCAACCAATCGTCACTCGACAACTTAAAACTAAGCAGTACAAAACCATGTAATTTGTCCTCATTTACATACCCCCACCTTCTTATTATAAAAAGGGGAAGGTTTAACAAAGGAGTTGAAAGCCCCCAACAACCATCAACTCTTGGCTTGTTAAGGTAAGAGCTTCAAGTCCGCTTTCAGGAGGCGCACCCCATAAGAACCCCTGACTCAGGGGACCAGAAAACGTCTTTCATTTTCCACCCTTCATCTCTTATGTGAGAAGAATAGAAAGTTAAAAATGCAATAGAGGCTCTATTTACCGAAAAATATTTATTATGCAAAATATTTTTCAGAAAAATAAGTTGTTTCTTACTTATTTTCTTGTGTTCGGTATGTAAGTAACATATATTATACTAAAATCTA
>JACEIK010002643.1:25268-36030 GCA_018107945.1 Datura stramonium
ACAATTTACATGAGAATGTACACACATTATTAGACAAACAAGGCAAAAGCTATACATTTGAGTATCGATTTGGCATATAAATATGCCCCTTATCAGAAATCTCTATGATTCTCACCGCGTTAGTCATACTTAATGTACTATTTCCTAATGAGGGATATCACCATGAAATCTTAATTCGTCTTATAGTAGCTAATCACAACATATATAATTATTATCTACTTGCAGCAGCTAATCATAACATATATACGTTCAACTTACTTATAGAGGTATGGGTCGTATTACTATATGATGAGAATACTTTCCAAAAAAACTAACATCCCTTAATCGTCGATTTCCGCTCAATCAATCTTGCTTCAATCCATTACTCGCATTTCTTCTGTATTCTAGCTTCTACGTGAAAGAAATAGGGTCATTGTGACTCCAAAAAATTGCCAACAACATTACCCAAATAACAAAATGACTTTATGCTATTAACACATCCAATTCAACTAAAATCTTATGAGTTTTATAGAAATTAGAAGTTAGAAATACTTACTTATCGCCTATAGACGATTAGGACTTGATTAGAATTGATTTCTACAACTTCTACTTGGTGGGACTCCATCAACCCAGGCCAATTTCAAAGAAATAACTTTGTAGAGACGTTCTTCGTAGGCCTAGGAATCATTACCTGATAAGAATTGACATTTAGAGGTGATTTAGCGGTGTAATTCGGCTTCAATTTGATGTAATCCTTGTAAGTTAATCGCCTCACCCGACTCTCTATTTTTGGGAAATTTTAAAATTAAACAAAATGCTTCACTTAACATTTATATATAGGAAGGCGGTGGCCAAGGGGTGAGGCACGTTGTCCATAGCGCCAAGATACGGGCGCGACGCACCGCTCAAGGCACTGGGGCAGGGGTGGGACGCAGTGCTCCTTGCGTCCTGCGTCTTCTTTGGCCTCCTGCATGCACGACAATGCATTCGTGCTCTCCCTTCTTCGGGACTTTTCCCGCACACGTCATACTCTAAAAACTCTTCAACATGCACACATATACATCGGTTAGTCAATAGGAACTTACAGGGTGTACGATCATCCCCCCTTAGGAACATTCATACTAGAATGTAATCTTAAGCTTGAGAGACTTAACTCCTTTAACTATAGCCAAAATATTCCGGCAGAGTCTGCTCTTTAGTATGTACTATTCGAAAACCTGAAACAAAGAAAAGTCCAATATAGGCACCTCAGAGGACGCTACATGTAACTGACTATCATAATTCTACAACATATATGTAAGCAAATGATATCAATAGCAACAAAGGCATATATATAGCATCTGAAACAATATTGCCTTAACTGAAATCAGTTGAGTCTGTATACTATCATCGTAAATCTTGGAACAACTGAAGATATCTAGACTTCACATCTTCCTTAACTTTTCAATTCCGCTCTTGAATATTTTTGTTCCCCCATAATACTCTAATAAGTTACATGTTTGGTTCTCAAGATAGCTCTTACGAACCTGATGATCTAATATAACTATTGGAGTCTCTTTGTGGGATGGCTCTTCTGTAACCTAAGCATCCCCGACTGGGTCAACTTGAGAAAATGTCTCCTACGTGCTTGCGTAACATTGATGAATTGATCCGAGCCACGAAGACAATTTTCACTCATAGGCCACTTGGATGATCTTCCGGAGGATCTGTTATAGCTCAGTGAATCTAGGGTTGGGCTTTCCCTTCTTTGGTGAATCTCATAATGCCCTTTTTTGGCAAAAAATTTTAGGAATACCCAATCCTTTCTCAATCTCAAACTCCCTACGCCGTACATTGGAATAGGACTACTGACAACCCTAGGCTGTCCGTAAAACTTTTTCTTTTGACTGATGTTTTATGTCAAGTTTAATTAACCCTGACTTATCTACTTTAGGCCATCATATAGGGGACTTATATTTCCATTTGTAACATACCCTTGAGCATCTGCATTGGGTGTCCTGATTGGCCATTTTCCTAGGGACAAGAAGTTGTGCTCAAATTAACTTGCGTTCCAATTCTTTCTGACACCCTTTCCAAAACCTAGATGGGAGTGTGCCCCTCTGTCAGACTTTGATAGACACTGGGACATCATGTAGCTGGACTATTTCTTTAATATTTAGCTCAGCATATTCTTTAGCTTAAGTCAAATTCTGACCGCAAGAAATGAGTCGATCCCATTAGCCCTGCAATACTGACTCAAGTATGGTTAAATTTATGCTTGGTATGAGGTAAATCTATAATTAAATTCGTATTGGCTACTTTTACCTCTCACGCGGGCACAGCTATCTCCTGAGTTAGCCCATCACAGTCCTGATGTCCAGCCTTTACTTGTTGGCAATTGGAGCTCTATGCTATAACTCAACCATATCTTTCTTCTTCCCCTGCCATCAGTAGATCTCTTTTATAATCTAACGTGTTTCGTCAAACCTGGGTGGAGGAGCAATAGACATTGTGTACCCTTGGCACGGCCTACCAATGAAGCCTTGCCATATTCATAATGCAGATTTGACCTCTGGGTCTCCAGACTCCGTCCCCCGCTATATCAAAGGTCGATGACTCCTTCTATTGAGTCTTGTCTCTGGGTTATACTAGGCTAGGGTCTCCAAACCGTCACTCATTTGCCCCCCAAAACTAGTGGTAATATTGCAGTATTTTAGGTTACAATCTATCCTTTAAATGCTAGCCTGATTCTTATTTCTCGACATTCAGCTGTGATTCCAAACTCTATCAACCCGCTATCGCTTAGAGGTGGTTCTATCCTTCTCCAGGGCTCAATGTTTGCGTCTTACCCTTACTTCTATAGGCTGAAAATTGGGGTTCATGCCCCATGCATCGTGCTGACAAGGATACTACTGAACAAGTCTACTAAACTGTATTATCCTGACCCGCCCTCGGGACGATTCTCATCATATGATCCCTCTACCCTTCAACATAATAGGTTGGGGGTCGTAGGCTTTATTCTCCATTACATTCCCTACCTTTATCTACACACTGCGGTGGGATTAACCTATTTCTGACCTGAGCTTTACTATTGCTGGGAGTCTATTGCTTGTGGACTCTCACACGTACGTGGCTGCTCCTAGCAATCTTACCTGCTATCCTGATCTTTACTGTATTGAATGTCTAGGTGACTTATTTAAGCACTAGGGGTCTTAACCACTTTTTACGACACCCCCAAGAATCTATGGGTTTAGCCCTCCTTTACTATTTACTCTTGGCAACATGGCGTCAATACTCACGCTCTTTACTGTATTATGAAAGGCTGGGAGGAGGGAATTAACCATATCATACTATAGTAGGGATGAAGTGTGAAACTCAACAAACTCTAAAAGCTAGAGGTAAAAATCCCACAATTTCATATCCTCTTACACCTTTCAGGTGATCCATAGTAGTTGTTGTTCCTGTCTAGTACTAAATATCTACTAAGTAAGCAATCATATATACTATACTCCTGACATCCTAATCCAAGGGTATAGGAAAAATTGGGGATGGTACTGGCATGTTTGTTACCCTATTAAGTTCTTGGTGCCCTAGGAGGATGCTGGGGAGATTGAAAAGAAGGTCTTTCCTTCGCCCTTAGGCTGGGTTGTCCCCCAACTATGGCACCTCGTTGGTACCCTTTCCTGCTGTTGTATCTGACTTGTGGCTGGCTGTAGTCTGTCTATATCCGATGTCACTGTAGACAGACATAATAATATAGGCTTAGGGACTCAACCCTATACAACTAAGCTCTATAGAAAGATCTGAGAAGGAGTAACCACACTATCATACCTCGTAGCCTCCTACTCAAAAAATATGGTGCACAATACATTTATAAACAAGACTCTACTAGACACGGCATGCTGACACCCTAGGATACGACATTACTCTGATACCAAGCTTGTCACGCCCCATCTTGGGAGGCATGACTGGCACCTAATGCCACACTACCTAGGCTGACCTAGCTGGGCATATGCTCCTCTGGTGCCTACCAGCAACTCAAAATCCATAAAACAAACTGCTATATCTCAGCTGTAAACACAGCCTCGGGCGGATAGGGCCATATAGCAACCTATAAAAGAAAATAGCCAACCCAACAAACACAACAATAAAGGGATCCTATGTCAGCCGATAAGACCATCATGCAGTCTAGTCATAACTGAAGGAAAGAAGGCAGTCATATTCGTACTATAGCCGACAAGGATGCTACCTAAAAGCTACACTAGGCCTCACACGTCCAACATGAAAAATATAACATACATAGGCCCCCAAACAGCCAACTAACTAAAGACTGTAGTCTGAAGCCTCTAAGAGTTAAAATATTGGTTGGGACAGGGCCCCGACCTACCCAAAAACTTTACAACAAAAAGAGAAAACTTCCACTACCTAGAAACTTCGAATGAAAGGAGTTGACCAATCTTCTGACTCTGAATAGCTGCTAAAGGAGATCCCAAAACCTGTCTATCTGAACCTGCAGGCATGTATGTAGTTCCCCACGCGTGGGCGTCAGTATAATATGTACCGAATATATAAGGCAGTAATAAAAGCAAAATAGAGGCTGATAAAGAACTGAAAGTAATCAGAAAAAAGGAGCAGAAGGTTACCTGTATGCTTTCTTATCTATAGCCTGCATCTAGTAAACCACTACACAAATAAGAGCTAAAGTTTCACAGCTATACATTCATAAGCTATGTCTACCAAGCAAGTATCTGAACAAAAACCTAACCTGGTCCCTATAAGCCTGGAAGGTGAAAGCAACATAGAAGTAACTTTTCGGGGCCCCCATAAGCCCTGACAAGTACAATTCAATCTATATATCCCTAACCAGGTCATTATGATTCCACAGATAACTATAACCAACCAACCTGGCCTCTGGGTTTGCAACAGATCCTGCTTGGCTTTTGTAACTGTGTCTTAGCCCACTGGGCTCCTGTAACTGCACCCTAGGCACACAAGGCTCGACGGAGGTTCAATAATGCCAGTATGGCATAAGAAGAGGTCCATACATGGATGGACTTAAATATGGCCTTATAGGCCTGAATATAGTTCTTTCAAACATCACATAGCTCCTTTGAGCGATCTATAGCCTGGTAGGTAATGGCATAGTTAGCAACCCTGAAGTTGGTCAATAGTAGGCTATACTATGTTGGGTCAATCTCGATCGAAGTACTACCTTTTGGTCTTAATCTAGCCCCTAAAAAGGCATACCTAGCCCCTTAGGCCTAATGCAATTTCCATTCACCCTTAAAACAATCTATATAGCTGCCAACAGGCACACCCCAGGTGCCTACACTTGACCGGGAGTCCTGGAGACATTTTCAAACTCTGATTGCCTAGGCAAAATAGGGCGAGGTCCGGAGAGGCCTGAGCGATACTCTGAAGGGCATACTAGGACAACGATAGTTCATAAGCGAATAACGAGGTCATAGGAGACCATCTATATGATTCCTTCACTTAGGAAGACTACAAGGCAACTACCAATCGGATACGCTCCTAAGCAGTCAACCCTAACTTCCCACAGGCAACTTGCTATAATTCTTAGCCTAGTGGTAATGCTGTGATACTAAGGTTTTAGTTCCTTAGACACTAACTTGATCTATTCAAATTTCAGATAGCTCCTTTGGGAAGTTCGTAGCCTTATAGGAAAGTATATCTGGTCCTAACCATTCGCGGCATCATGTACCTGGGAAGCTATAAGGGTATCCTGAGACGTTGGCCCCATGTATAATCCCTGAAAAGGTTTCCCCCTTAGGACATTACCTAGTCTATTAGATTTATAACAACTGGGGTGATTTCCTAAGAAATCTATATGACAAGCAATGAGTCAACTTAGGCTAACGGTTACTGACAATAGCCAATCATATGGAAAACTGTCACTCAGTTCATTAGGCAACTCTGGTGGCATCAACTCGAAGATATGACCACCCTAATATAATTCTAGCCCTGGGGGTGTCAAGGTACGCCAACGGCCTCTAGGCAAGCTTTATTGTCACTATAGGCGTCAAAATAAAGGTTATATTGCCCGGCTATGCCCTATGTTGTCCAACTTTACCAAGTTAGGCCCAACAACTAACTACAAGCTTTTTAGGTCATGGTACGACAGCAAGATATCAGATGCTCTCTAAATAGTAAATGAGTGAGTAGGGAAATCTCTACAATGCTCCCCGCGTTATTCATACTTAGTATACTCTTTGCTGATGAGGGATATCACGATGCAATCTTAATTCTTCTAACAGCAGCTAACCACAACATAAATAATTATTATCTACTTGCAGCAGCTAATCATAGCATATATATGTTCAACTTACATACAAAGGTATCAGTCGTATCACTATATGATGAGAATACTTGCCAAAAGAGGTTAACCTTAACATCTTAATCATCGATTTCCGCTCAATTAATCGTGCTTCAATCCATAACTAGCAATTCTCCCGTATTCTAGCTTTTACGTCAAGGAAATAGGGTCGTTCCGACTCCACAAAGTGTCCAGCAACATTACCCAAACAACAAAATGACCTTAAGTCATAACACGTCCAATTCAACTAAAAGCTTACGAGTTTTAGATAATTTAGAAGGTAGAAATACTTACTTATTGCCTATAGATTATTAGGACTTGATTATAAGTGATTTCTACAACTTCTACTTGGCAGGAATCCATCAAGCAGAGCCAATTTCAAAGAAATAACTTCATAGAGACGTTCTTCGTAGCCAAGAAATCATTACCTGAGAAGAATTGATGTTTTGAGCTCATTTAGCGACGTAATTCAGCTTAAATTTGATGAAATCCTCATACGTTAATCGCCACACCAGACCCTCTATTTTTGGGAAATTTTAAAATGAAACAAGCTGCCTTCACTTAACATTTATATATAGGGAGGCGGTGGCCAGGGGGCGTAGCGCGCTAGCCACAACACCAAGATATGAGTGTGATTTGCTGCTCAAGGCGCCGGGGCAGGGGTGTGATGCTGCTCCTTGTGCCCTACCTCTACTTTGGCCTCCTACTCGCTCGACAATGTATTCATGCACTCCACTCTTTGGGACTTTTTCTGCATGCGTCGTACTCTAAAGACAATTCAACCTTCACAAGTATACATCGGTTAGTCAACGGGAACTAATGGTGTAGCAAGGGTAAATCATCATAACTTGAAAATAGAGAACTATGCTAGCTTTCCTTAGAAATCATATAATCAAAATCATAAAACATAAGTAGAATTAGGAGAGAATCAATCCCATAAAAATTCATAGAGTTTTTCCCTAAGATGGGTCTAACCCTAGAAGTTCATGAAAATCATAATTGGAGACTTGAAGGAATTGAAATAATGCATTTAGACTTGAGATTGGATATAAGGGTTGAAGAAATCCCCCATTCACGACCCCACATACCTGGGCTTTGATGAATTCTTGACTAGACTTGAGACCCAAGAGGATTGGAGAATATGACCCTAGTTTTGCTTGAGAATCCTTGAGAGAATTAGAGGAGAGTTCTATAGTGGCTTTGAGAAGAATGGGGATTTAGGCTAAGAAAACCCCTTAAAAATCACCTTAGGAAACCCAAAACAACCTCAACTAGGAGCTAAAAGCATAGAAATTTATAAAATTTCCCTTGTAAACCCATACTAAAAACACAATCGACCAGTAATGCGACCCACCTAACTAGTTGTTAGGCCATGTGATGACTCGTGCTGGCCATCCATCACCCCTGGACCAAATTTCACACCTTTTGATCTTTTTATAATTCCCATATAGAATGACTCATTAACAAATGTGATGACTCGTTACCGCCCGTCGTTACCTCTGAAGCTAGATTGAGCATTCTCTGATCCTCACCTCAATTTCTATCAACATGAGTAATTACCCCCACTAACAAATCTTTACTCAATTTGTTTCCACTAGGAAGAAAATGTCATGTTTCTGAACTTGGTTACCTTCTCAAAACGACTCCACTGGATGACTGGTCAAGTGACCTAATGAGTCATTTGGGTGAGCCATCAAGTGTGAAGCTTGAAAAACTTGATAGCTCTTAACGGGTCTCTTGACCAATTGTTCATACTTAATGGGTCATTAAGAACTCTGTTTTGTGATAAAAATTCTATTTTCCTGCTGGCTTGAGATTTAAATCTATGGTCTAGTCTTAGGGACTTTTGGGGTATTAAAAAGCACATCAAAGACACATGTCAAATGATAAGCATGTTCATCCATGGTCTTGCTATACACCAACATATCATCAAAATATACAACTACTAATCTATCCATGAAAGGCTTCATCACATGATTCATTAGGCACATGAAATTACTAAGATCATTAGTATGACCAACAGGCATCACCAACCATTCATATAGACCAAATTTGGTCTTGAATGTCGTTTTCCATTCATCCCCGGGTTTCATTCGGATTTGATGGTAACCACTCCTAAGATCAATCTTAGAGAATATGCAAGAACCATTTAGTTCTCTAACATCTCATCAAGTTGAGAATGGGATGGTGATACGTTACCCTAATTTTTTTAGCAGCGCGAGAATTATCACACATCCTCCATGCGCCATTTTCCTTGGCACCAAGATTCACCAGAACTACACATGGGCTCACGCTTTCCCTCAGCACCCTTTTTTCAAAGAGTGCATCCACTAGCTTTTGAAGTTCTTTGGTGTCCCTATATTTGTTCGATAAAAAGATTTGTTTGGAAATTGTGACCCACAAGTGAAGTCAACTTGATGCTTAATACCCCTTAAGGAAGGCACTACCTTAGGGAGTTCTGATGGGAACACATCATCATAATACTGAAAAAGAGAAGAAATAGGACTATCCAAAGAAGGTGTAAGTTCATTAATAAGAAAAGAATAGTTCCTATGAATGAGAAGGACCATTGGGTGCCTCTCCTCCGATTCCTTCCTAACCTCCTTGAAACTTGCCAAGAGAGCCATCTTTGCTTTCGTATTAGGGTTCACCACCCTATCACTTGTTGTAATACCTTGAAAGTCCGTAAGATCATATCTGAGATATGCAGCAGAAACCAGCAGGGAAAAATGGCACCAAGCCATTCAACAAACCATAGGATGAGTAATCTTTTGAACCAATGACTCATCAATTGTTCCATGGTGATGAACTTTAGAAACTTTTCAAAATTTACCCAAAACAGATGAATAAATTGTATGACCCATTGTTAGATTATATTGTCCGTTGGTTTTAGTCGTTGGAGCAGGTTCAGAGGATGACTCAGAGTAGAAGCAATAACCAACTAGGGAACAAATAGTTTGTTGGTTGAACCCACAATCCGTTGGTTGGGTCGTTAGTTCTGCCAGCTAGAAATTCAATTCAACAGTTCAGGGGTATTTTGGTAAACTTCTATGCTTTTAACTTCTAACTGACATTGTTTAAGCCTCCTAAAGGGTTTATTAAGGGGTTATACTTAGCCTAAGCTCTCATTCTCTTCAAACATCATAAGTAAGAAATTCTCTCTCAAGGAAGAGCTAGGGTTCATCACCTTCTCCTTTTCAATTTCTCTTGGGTCTTCAAATAACGAAAGAATTGAATCAAGCCTAGGTAGGTAGGATCATGAATGGGGGATTTATTCCACCCTCATATCAATTTCATATCAATTTCATGAATTCAAGTCTCCAATCATGTTTTATGAAAATTCTAAGATTAGACCCAATTTTTATGAAATCTCTCATGATCTTCTATGAATTCAATTATGTTATGATTTAATCTATGTTTTATGATTATGATTACATCTTCTCTACAAGAATATCTTATGAATCTATGATTTCAAGTTATGATGATTTACTCAATTATTCATGAATTTTATGAATCTCAAGATTATGTTTCATGGATGAATCAACAACATTATTTTCATGGCTAGTTCACGTATGTCAAGTATGCTTATGATTTTCATGTTTTCTAACTAGCCTATGCAAAACCAAGTATGTTTCATGATTATGTTATGAGCATTATATATGTTCTGGGAGTAGTATCTAGCACCAAGTAGGTCGAGGTTCAACGCACTCAGGCCTCAAAACTACGTGCCACTGTAGGTATGATTGTGTTAGGGGACTCACTAGAGAGAGTTCTCCCACCAGAGTGAGATCATGAGTGATATCTGATAACGCTCAAATCACACTCCTGTAAAAGTATGACGGGGACGATGTCAATAAAGAACCTAATGAGATTGGGGTCTATCCTACAAGGATTAAGGTCAAGATATAGAATAATGTTAGTATTTAAGCTTTTAAGTCTGTTATTTCCTAAAGAGGGGTTTTTAAATGAAGTAAACACGTAACAGTATTGATAGTTAGATTGTTATCAAGATTATGCAATTAACTAGGGAAGTGTTCCCATGGATTCATAACTACTTCAGGTTTTACACTTGTGATCTATCCCAATACCTAGATTGGGCCTCGCTAGAGAGTATTTCTCCCGCCCGAGTGGGATCATGAGTGATACTGATAATTGTTTGGTTCCCGCAAGTGTACAGGTCATACAAGTAATATAGTGGCCCTTTTTAAGAGCCGGATGTCGAACCCACAGGGACTGGACCAATTCAGCTAACTATCAAGCTCAAGTGTGATATTAAATGCCACAAGTGTTGATTATATAAGTTTTCGATAGAGTTTAATTAAGTCTAAATGTGGTCAACAAAATACTTTGAATTAATTCAAGGAGAAACGTAGAGTTAAAGTCGGATAATCATGCGATACTACGTTTTGCAATGGTTTAAGTATGAAACTATCAATTGTCGTCTCACATAATTAGAATTGCATGTTCATG
>JACEIK010002643.1:41012-61898 GCA_018107945.1 Datura stramonium
CTGAAAAAAATTCAACTGTATGTTATAATATGAAAATCATATACATTAAGACTTCTTACTGGAAAGACATATAAAGACTTAAGTTCTTAGGCTGGTACGCGACTTCAAATACTTGATCGGGACATTAGCATGATTCTCGGAATATGATCTCTTGAAAATTTCTTAGATTATCATAACACCCTTCAACATAACTTAGGGACTGGAAGACAATACTTATGATTATGATATTTGGATTTGTTCAACTTGACAATTCATAAGCAACTCTCCAAGTGCTGCCTTATAGGCAAATAAAGACTTATAACCATAATTCGGACGACGTTGGATTGACTTTCACAACTTTGTAATTAACTAAGGAGCTTACGAAAGCTTACATCATTATAAATGGATTAGAAACTCCTAGGATCACCCTTATCGGTCATGGAAGACAATTTCAACACTTAGAATCGATAACTTAACATAAACGTTTAGGGGTATAGCAGAGAGCTTCTCTTTAACTTAAGTTACTATTTTACAAACGTTCAACTCTAGCTGATTTATACAAGGTGGTCACCTAATACTCATTATATCATTACCACATAACGTATTTATATCACTTATTTAACTTAATGCCTTGTCGACTCTCAGGAGGTTCAGATAGCACAAGAGTAATAGTAAATTTACAGCGGTACTCTAAAGATAATTCTTGTTACCCTAGCGTGTAACTTGAACATAGGAATAAGCGTAAATATATACTTTTTTCTAACCTTCTAACATTAATAAACTGTGTATAACCTTCCCAAAAAGATGGTTTCATATAAATATCAATAATTTACACATTCGAGTTCTATCTTTCAAGTTCAACGTATCGATTTGTTCGAAAACTTGTTAACTAGTCAGTCAAATAAAGGGAGAGAAATCAAGGAATCTCCTCTTGGCCTTATATACCTTAGAACATTTTCATAAGAGGGTGGATAACTATTGTAAGGAATTTGCATTTCGTTGTTCTCATTTACCCTTATTTAGCTTAAAATTATTTTCTAACGTTAAGTTCGTTTGCGTCTTCTTGCCTTTTTACAAATTTCACATAGCAACTAGAATTTTGAAAACATTTGATATCAAATTCATGAAATAATATAAAGGACCAGCTCACGGTGCCCATGCTGAGGGGACTTCAAACTCGATTTACAACTACAACAATAATCGTAAACAATACGCCTTCCACTTCACATTCGTTCACTGCAAACATATTTTATTCTTCATGCCTTATATGAAGTATTTCTAATACTTTGGGCGTAATCATGTATGCCTCAATAGGAACACAAAACATAGGAACATTTGCCCGATCAACAACAAGATTTCGTGCTTGGAAAATAAAAATAGGGACGCCTTTACATACCTCACTTCATCGTGTCTTTTTAGCCAATTTCTTCCGCTTGCTAGAAACTCCGACACCTTCAACTTCCTTACTTACACTACATGGAATGAGTACTGTTTATGCCAAGTTCCCAGTCACAATTCATGTCCCAAAACGTAAAACCAAACAGCCATATCATAATAATTTCAGCAATCCTACATACCTTAGGCGTCTTAAACTTGAGGCAATTCCAAAGAGAGTTTCGCCCGTGCTTTTGATGTTTAACCTCCCCAAAGCTGTGGTGTATTCCTTCAATATTTTTGGATAAATTCTGGCATCTATACAGCTGTAACAACCTCCCAAAACAGACAACCTCAGTCAAATATCACATAAAACACATATTGACTTTATGTCATTTCCTAACCTTTAGCGTGCGAATTTGAGCGGATAAACCAAGTAGGAACACTTACCTTTTACTTGTGTATATCCTCTGCCCATATGGGGTTCCTCTTCATCAAAATTCCATTCCCAAAATCAACGCCATGCTGCCAGGCAGCAGCAACAACACACACCACGCAACACATAAGTTCAAATTTCACTTCCGTAACTTGTTAGTTCATGATAATTTAAGAGTAAAAACACCACCTCATTTTGTACTCAACTCTCCACAAATATGGAGGGTAGAACTTCACCTCCCTGCTGCCCAACGCATCATCTTGGCGGCCAAAAATGCAGCAACTTCGACAATTAGAAGCTCACAACATAAGAAACCATTTCCAAGCTTGTACTATAAGAAATTTGACCTATGCATACAATTTCTTACTGGGATTTGTTTTCTGCTTGGATAGAGCTCTTAATTACGTAATTTGAAAAAAAATGAGAATTGAAACGGAGTATAAATGAGCTTTTTAGCTCAAAATTACTTCATATAGGCAAAAGGCTGGGTAGTGCCGCGTGCGCGCCAGGTGTGACGTGCCCTCGCACGCGCACATTGCTGCCTATCTCGAAGCGCCCACGCGCGGTGATTTCTAGCCGATGGTGCTATCTTCAAACGAGAATAATTTTTTACCCCAGTCCAATTGATGAGCAGTTATTTCCTTGTAGCTAGACTCAAATATCTTTCATTTGATGAGCTATAAGACCTCTGAATCATTATATTTTTAGAGATATGTCCATTTAAAAGTTGACCCTCATTTTACAAACTTCACATACTCTTTCGCTTTTCCCTTTGCACATGTTTCCCTCCTCACCTACGGACAACATAAACCCATAGGCTATAGGACCTCTGAATCATTATATATTTTGAGATATGTCCATTTAAAGTTGACCCTCATTTACAAACTTCACATACTCTTTCGCTTTTCCCTTTGCACATGTTTCCCTCCTCACCTACGGACAACATAAAACCCTTAATACCCTTACTATGACATATAACCATTAAATAATCATCAAAAAAAATTCTGGGGTGTAACAAAAGTGATTAGAGAAGGCATCATCCAACAAACAGACAGTACGAATTATTTGATTGAAGGATGGGTCGTTCTGAGCACACGTACCTCTAGGATCAGAGACAATGTTCAGGAGGCCAGGAAACTAAGGACCATACAAATGGCTCGTAGGATCTCACAACGAGCAATTGGCTGAAGCCAGATGTTGAAATAAGACAAGTCTGAGGGGAACAATGATGGAACCAATGAACACTCTAGCGGGGCATTGAAGCTTCCGACGGACCGTGGTACCTGCAGACACCAGAATCCAAGTTGATTTAGGAAAGGATTTGTTTTATGTCTATAAATATTTTGTTTAGGTTTATTTTATAGTTTATGAAATTTTTATGACTTTGTACTATATTGTTCGAGTTGTTTATTACTATTAAGGTTCAAGAAACAAGTTTCATAATTTTGTTCTTGAGTTTGGGGAATTCAAACAACTTTGGAGTATTAATCTTCGGTTCTTGTTGATTTATTCAATACTCGCTGTTTCTTCTACATAGTATTGTAAGTTGCAATTATGATTTTTCTATAATTTGTAATTGTGAGTATTCAAGCATGAGTAGCTAAACCCATAACTAGGGTTGTGGAAACCATGATGAATTAACATAGGCAAAAATACTTAGTGAATCTTGAATGGGGTTTATGCATGTAGTGTTTGTCCCTGCGTTTTAATTGTATCTTAAGGGTTGCAAATGTTAGAATTTGTCTTCTTCTTACTCACTAGATCAAGGGGAATAATGAATGGGAAAAGGGATTAACAACGGATATTTGAGGCTAACAACCCTCATCTAATAGCTTGACCTTGTCCGAGAAGAGCTAATCTTATATCAAGGGTAAGGGTAAGTCAAGTATACATCCGTATACGGATCAAGTTCCGTGGTGATAGTCATCTAAATAGGGGACCGACCATTTAGGTGAAGTTAACTTACCGATATTGCATGTTAAACACCGGAATACATCACTATTATAAAATGCCTTATGGTTATGATGTCATGGGGAACACAATCCTAGTCAGCTCACTCTTTGAATTCAATCAATTTTAAATCAAGGATTTACTCGTTACTCTCTACTATTTTCTATTAGTTCTTTCTACAATTTCCCCCATAGGAAATAAGTAAGCCAATAGTAGTAGTTAAATGTATTAACTAAGTTCCTCGCCATATTCCTTGTGGGATTCGACCCCAACCCTGGTTGAATTCTATATTTGACATCGACCGCTCTATATCTCATTACGAGGTATAATTTGGGCGACATCAAATTTTGGCACCGTTGCCAGGGAATACGACTTAGCCTTTTTTTTAATTGTGTTTGCTTTGTTGTTGGTCCTTATTTCCTTTTTTATTTTTTTCTTTGTTGTTTTTTCTTCTTAACAAGTCTCAGATTTGTGCATACTAAGTACTAGGAGCCAAGGAAA
This sequence comes from Datura stramonium, assembly GCA_018107945.1. Taxonomy (NCBI): domain Eukaryota; kingdom Viridiplantae; phylum Streptophyta; class Magnoliopsida; order Solanales; family Solanaceae; genus Datura; species Datura stramonium. Next base: position 45,253 of record JACEIK010002643.1, read on the forward strand.
ATCCCTGGTTCTAATTGATCACGAACTTGAGCGAGCACTGCAATATTTAAGGTACATGGACAACGCACATGGGCAAGAAACAGTGGAAGAAGCAATAGCTAGAATGTTGGCTGAGGAACAAGCTCGAGCAAGAGATAGAGAGGCAGCGAGGCTCGCTGAAGAGCAACGCCATGCTACTAAAGTTGAGCGAGCTAGAAGGAACAGAGGTCCAGACCAGCAGAGGCACTGGTACTTCGATGATGATGACAATGCTGATATTGATGAGGCCGGTGCCACTAGAGCTATTGTCCCTCCCCTTTTGCCTGCTGGGGCAAAGTTTGATATTACAAGTGTAATGATCTAATTGCTCAACATGAAGGGGATATTTGCGGGTCATGCTACTGATGATGCACACACTCACTTGACAAATTTTGTGGGTATCTGCAAAGTATATAAACAACCGGGGGTGAATTAAGATGCGATCAGACTGAGGTTATTTCCCTTTTCTGTAGGGAGTGATGCAACACTATGGTTGGCTGAACTGCCAAATGATTCTATCACTACTTGGAGGGAGCTTAAAAGAGCTTTTCTTGAGAGATTCTTCCCACCTTCTAGAGCATTGCAGCTGAAAGATGAAATCTACAACTTCAGGTAGTTGAATTCTAAAGCACTTCATGAGACTTGGTTGTGGTTCAACAAGAAGCTGAAAAAGGTGCCCAACCACAGGATCCTAGATGATACACTATTAGAGATATTTTATAGGTCTCTGAATGCTAACACCAAGGCAGTGGCTGATACTGTCCCTGGAGGCACATTCATGAGCCATACATATGCTAAGGCTGCTGAGGTCCTTGACAGGATCACCAAAACCAACCGCACATGGAACACAAGAGAGTCGAAAGTTCCAGCTGGTACTTATGCGGTATGCATGTCTGCTAAGCAGAGAAGAAAGGATGAAGAGAGAGATTATGATATTGCTGAGATCAAAACCATAATGGGCCTTCTGGATAAACATATTATGGGAGCCTGGATGGAAAAGGTTAATGCAGTTGGTTCCAGGCAAGGCCCCGAAAATTAATACAGGCGAGTCAGAGTCTGCGGAGGAAGCTAATTAATTGAATGATCAAGGGGTGGGTTTCTGAACCAACACACAAAGGTCTAACCAAGACTCTTGGCGTCAAGGTCAGGGAAACCAAGGTCAAAACTTTTATAGAGACAACAACAATAATCGGGGCCAATACATGGATACGACTAGAGACAAAGATTATGGTGACTACAGGAAGCATAAGAAGTACAAAAGTGATAGAAGCGGTCTTTATGTTCCTCCAAGGAATCGTGATCCAGAGTATAGTAGTTCAAGGGTGGAAGAATGTTGTCTAAGGTACTCAAGAAGATGGAGGCGAAAGATGGCCATTTGAAGGAACTCCGCACTGGTATTTCCACTATGAACCTAAAGGTGGAGTCACATGTCATTGCCATTAAGAAGATAGAGCAGCAGCTTGGTCAGATGTCTGTTGCTATGAACCAGAGGCAAAAGGGCATGCTTCCCAGCAAATACAGTTCAGAATCCAAAAAATAACAGTCATTGCATGGCTGTCACTACTAGGAGTGGGAAGGAAACAGTTGATCCTCCGATGCTAATTGTGACTGATGAGATAGTTGAGCCATCAGGAATCGATAATGATGGGGTGGCGGACTCTGAGGAACAGGTTTTGATTTATGACACAGTTGAAAAGACAGCTCCTATTAATGTAGAGAAGCATGGGTCTGACAAAGGGAAGGAGAATGAGGTACCTCAAAAGATAACACCTATTCCTAGACCTCCTCCCCCTTTCCCGCAGAGGCTGAAGAAGAAGGTCGAAGATGGAAAGTATCACAAATTTATTTTGATGCTGAAACAATTATCTGTGAACATCCCATAAGTCGAGGCACTTGAGCAGATGCTTGCCTATGCTAAATTTATGAAGGAACTTGTCAATAGAAAAAGGACCATGAACTTTGAACTTACTAATAATTTGCACCACTGTAGTGCAATAGCATCTAAGTCTCTTTTGCAGAAAAAGGAAGACCCTAGAGCTTTCATCATTCCATGCACTATTGGAGCCTTTAACTTTGCTAAGGCGTTATGTGATCTGGGTTCTAGTATAAATCTAATTTCATTAGACGTTTTTATATAGTTGGTCTTGGGAGCTCCAAAACCTACGATAATGCGGCTATTGATGGAAGATCGCACTGTGAAAAATTCGGTGGGGATTCTCTATGATTTGATGATGAAGGTGGAGTCCTTTATATTTGATGTGTCGTGATTTTATGGCACTTTTGACGCTTAAAACCAAGAAATTATGCACATCCCGGGTATGTTTATATAGGTATGATGTGTTTTGTGCTTAATGTGGCAGGAAAACAGGTTTCGAAGTGAACTGGGCAAATTTATGCTGAAGATAACTGAAAGTGTGACTACTAGGTACTTCACGAGTCGTTAGCAGGAGGCACGACTCGTTGCTGAACCCGTGGGTAAAAGATGAAGTATGAAGATGCTGAGACAGTGTACCTAACGAGTTGAGGGAACGACTTGTTACATCTGGTAACGAGTCGTGAAGTCAGTCGTGAAGGCTAAGAGAGAAAATCTTAACAAAGTGACCAGTAGAGTTGACGACAGACATAATGAGTCGTCACATGATGAAACGACTCGTTGGCAGATCACTGGAACCAACCGTAAGGTGCACTAGAATTTTGAACGAATCAGTCCACAAGAGACCTAACGGCTCATGCCCAGGCACGACGAGTCGTTAGGTGAGTCGTTTCCACAACTGGGTATGATGCTGAGGACGACAATTTTAAGCAAGGCACGACTCGTCAGAAGGCCAAATGATTCGTCACCAAGCTCGTTGCCATGGCCAACCTGGTTTCCAGTTTTAGTTAAGAAAAGGTTTTCTTGGAACTATAAATACACAGTTTAGGTTTATTTTTGTAGAAGAATTCAGAGCAGCCAATTATTATTAGTTTTCAAGTAGGATTTTGGTGTTGTACGATTGTTCTTGAGTCAAGAAACAAGGTTTACAATTTTGTTCTTGAATTTGGGGATCAAAAGCAACATTGGAATTTAATTCATCAATTTTGGAGTTTAATTCAATCTACTTGGTTTTTCTTCTACGAGAATTTATAAGTTGCAATTATGATTTATTCACTATTTTATGATTGTGATCATACAAACATGAGTAGCAAAACTCATAACTAGGTTTTTGGGAACCAATATGAATTAACACACATAGGCAAAATACTTAGTTATTCTTTAACGAGGTTTTATGCATGTTTTGTTTTTTCCTTCGTTTTGATTGATTCTTGACGGTTGCAAACGTTAGGACTTTCCTTATTCTTACTTACCGGACCAAGGAGGTAATGAATGGGAAAAGAGATTAACAATGGATATTTGAGGCTATCAACCCTCATCTAATAGGTTGAACTTGTCCGGGGATAGCTAATCTGATATTAAGGGTAAGAGTCAATTAAAGTACACCCGTATACGGACCAAGTTGCGTGGTGATAATCATCTAGATAGGGGACCAACCATTTAGGTGAACCTAACTTACCAATATTGCATGTTAAACACCAAAATAGATCACTAGTGTATACGCTTTTTGGTTATAAAATCTTGGGGAACACAATCCTAGTCAATTCGTTAATTGAATACAAACCGAATTTTATCTAAGCATTCAGTAGTTTTACTTTTGTTTATTATTCTATTTGTTTCCCCCTTCGGAAATAAGTAACTCAATAGTAATAGCTAGTCGCATTAACTTAAGTTCTTACCATAATCCCCGTGGGATCGACCTCAACCTTTGTTGGGTTCTATATTTGACAATTGACCACTTATATCTCAATTGCGAGATGTAATTTGGGCGACATCAAATTTTGGCGCCGTTGCCGGGGAATACGACTAAGGCTTTTGTTACTTGTTTTTGCTTTACTATTGGTTCTTATTTCTTTTTTATTTTTATTTTGTTGATTTTGTTGCTTAATAGGTCTTAGGTTTGTGCATGCCCAATACTAGAAGCCAAGGAAATCCCCTGGTTCCAATTAATCACGAACTTGAGCAGACATTAAGAAACCTGAGAAGAATGGCCAACATCCAAGAACAGGAAACTGTGGACCAAGCCACAGCAAGAATGTTGGCTGAAGAGCAAGCTCGTGCTAGAGATCGTGAGTTAGCTAGAGTTGTTGAAGAGCAACGTCTAGCTGCAGAAGCAGAGCGATCTAGATGACACAGAGGTCCAGAACAATAAAGACACCAGTATTTTGATGAAAAGGATGATGTTGATATAGATGAAGTTGGTGTCACTGGTGCTATAGTCCCTCCTCCTTTGCCTGCTGAGGAAAAGTTTGACATTACTAGTGCAATGATCCAACTGCTCAATATGAAGGCAATATTTGCGGGTCATGCATCTGATGATGCCCATGCTCACTTGACAAATTTTGCGGGTATATGTAAGGCGTACAAACAACTGAGGGTGAGATAGGACACAATCAGACTAAGGTTATTTCCATTCTCACTGGGGAGTGAGGCAACGATATGGTTGGCTAAGCTGCCGAATGATTCCATTACTACTTGGGCTGAGCTTAAGAGAGCTTTTATTGAAAGGTTCTTCCCACCATCCAAAGTGTTGTAGTTGAAGGATGAAATATATAACTTCAGAAAGCTAAATTCTGAGGCACTCCACAAGACCTGGCTGCATTTCAACAAAAAGCTGAAAAGGGTGCCAAATCATAGGATTCCGGATGATACATTGTTGGAGATCTTTTGTAGTTCTCTGAATGCCAACACCAAGGCAGTGGCTGATAACGTCTCCAGAGGAACCTTTATGTGTCACACTTATGTAGAGGATGTGGATATGCTAGATAGGATCACCAAAACCAACTGAGCTTGGCACACTAGATAGTCAGAGATTTCGGCTGGTTCTTATGCGGTTGGTATGTCTGCAGAATAGAGGAGAAAAGATGAGGAGCGTGATCAAGACATTGCAAAAATAAAGTCCACTATGGGGTTTCTTGCCAAGCACTTGATGAGGGTCAAAGAAGAAAAGGTAAATGTTGTGGGTTCTCATGGAAAGGCCTCGAGAAATGATGGTTGTGAATCTGAGTCTGAAGAAGAAGATAATTATTTGAATGATCAGAGGGTGGGTTTCTGAACCAACACCCAAGGGTCTAACTAAGACTCTTGGCGTCAAGGTCAAGGGAACCAAGGTCGAAACTTTTATAAGGATAATAATTACAACCAGGGCAAATACCGAGACAATGGGGACTGGTAGAAGCGTGAGGAGTTCAAAAATGATAGGACTGGTCTGTATGTTCCTCCTCAAAACCATGATCCAAAATCCAGTGGTTCAAGGGTTGAGGACATGCTCTCCAAAGTACTCAAGCAGATGGAGACAACAGATAACAACTTTAAGGAGCTCTAGGCTGATATTTTCGATTTAAATCAAAAGGTGGAGTCACATGCCATGGAGATTATGAAGATTGAGCAACAGATGAGTCAGATGTCTATTTCAATGAATAAGAGGCAGAAAGTCACACTTCCCAGCAACACAGTGTGAAATCCAAAGAATGATAGTCATTGCATGGCGGTCACTACTAGGAGAAGGAAGGCCACAGTTGATCCTCCTAGGCCTATCGTAATTAAGGAGTAAGAGGAGCCCTTATTGATGAAGGATGATGGTGTAGCGGATTTCGAAAACCCAACTTTGGTTGGGGATTCAGATGTGCAAACAGCTCCAAGTAATGCAAAGGAGCAAGGAGTTGCCCATGAGAAAAGGAGAAGGAGGCACAACACAAACTTACAGCAATCCCTAGACCTCCACCTCCTTATCCACAGCGTTTGAAGAAGAAAGCCGAAGATGGGAAGTATCAAAAGTTTATCTCTATGCTTAAGAAGCTATCGGTGAATATCCCATTAGTTGAGGCACTTGATCAGATGCCCGGATATACCAAATTCATGAAGGACCTCATCACTAGAAAAAGGACTATAAGTTTAAAACCTACCGATAATTTGCACCACTGTGGTGCCATAACTACAGGGGTTCTAGCTCAGAAGAAGGAAGACCCAGGTGCATTTACTATACCTTGCACCATTGGGGAGGTTGAGATTGCAAGGGCACTTTGTGACTTGGGAGCTAGCATAAATTTGATGCCGCTAGCAGTGTTCAAAAAGTTAGGCTTGGGAACCCCCACACTGACTACTATGCGGCTACTGATGGCTGACAAAACCATTAAAAAGCCGGTGGGGATCTTATTTGATGTACTTGTCAAGGTGGACAAATTTATATTCTCAGCAAACTTCGTGATTCTGGACTACGAAGTCGATTATGAGGTCCCCATCATTTTGGGGCGACCATTCCTTGCAACAGGTAGGGCCCTAGCAGATGTGGAGGTAGGCCAGTTAAAATTCGGGCTGAACAAAGAAGAGTTTACCATATCATTAGCCGAACCATGAAACAACCAAAGGAATTCAGCATAGTCTCAGCACTGGCAGATGGAGAAGAATTACTTGACGAATTCTGAGTAGTCAAGAGAGTTGCATCGTGCCACAATGTTAAATCAGGCGCTGCATGGGAGGCAACCCATGGAGGTGTTTTGGTGAAGTCTGAGTAGCCAAAACATCCACGCCGTGTCGCGACGTTAAATCAAGCACTTCTTAGGAGGCAACCCAAGTTGTAAATGTAAGAAATATACAGTATTTACGTTTGTTGATGGGTGCAGGTGATTAAGATGGAAAATTTGAAGTTGGAACCAAAAACTGGAACTTCAGTTCTGGTGCAAATTGTCACAGTACGAGTTGTTGTTTAACCTGACGACTCATTCAGTCAAATCGTGAAGAGAACTGCAAAAATAGTGGAGCAACGGGTGACTTAATGAGTCATTTATTCATGAAATGAATCTTGAGGTCCCCTATCATGTACCACTGGATGACAATCAGAATTAAAAGGAAAAGGGTGAAACGGCTTACTCAATAAATTGTTGGGAGACCAAATGATTCATTAAGTGACTCGTCTTGAAGCTACACAAGTCCAAGGACTATGACTCATGCCACGACTCGTTGGGTGACCCCACGAGACTCGTAGGTCCCAGGTAAGTTTAGTAAACTCCATTCACAACAAGGAAAGGAATAACGATTCATTTAAGCACTTAACAAATCGTCACACTGGCGTTAAAAATTTAAAGACCATATCCGACCCGACCTAGGTTTCTATATTTAGGGTATAATTTTAACTTAGGCACACCAAACTTGATTCCTTTACCTTCCAAACATTCCCCAATCTTAAACCCAACACCCTACACTTCAAATTTCCCTCGTCTTCTCCTTCTACTCAAACCCATCAAAAAATCCTCGACACTGCAACTCAAATCATTCAACTCACACACGATTGCACTCCATCTTTGATCAAGCATTTTGTGAGTACTCTTTCCCATTAAATTTTGAATATATTTGCATTTAAAAAAGAATTCTGAGGACCCATGTTTTGAATGAAACTAAATTCATTTTGAGTAATGGTGTGCTTGAGCAAATCTGTGCTCTTGATGTTGATGAACCCTAGAAAGGTGTAAATAAATGGATTTTGATTGTGTACACTTGGGTTGATTTGAGAATGTGAAGCTCTGTGTTTGTAGAGTTGAATAATAGGAAGAAGATGAAGATGAACGTGTGAACTGAAACCCTTGAGCATGAGCTACATCACGAGTCATCGGATCACCAAAAGACTCATTGTGTACCTCGTCCTGAGTGGAAGAATTAAACCAATGAGGCAGTGTACCTAACGACTGATCTAACAACTCGTTGCCTTTGGTAACAACTCGTTGGGACCAATCGCCAAGTACACTGGCCCAACTTGAAGGAAGTCTACTTTGTGACGACGAGCGACCTCACGAGTTGTTGCCAGTGGCAATGACTTGTTTAGTCACTCGTCAGGACCACTAGGCACCAGCCAAAAATGTTATTTGTTTCATCTCATCTTGCATACTAACAATGTTTCCACGGGTACAATGGCTCCAAGAGGTACACTAGTGAAGGGCCCAACAAAGAAACAAACACCTGAGCGCAGTCAACCTTCATACCATAAATTGCGTGATGATTCATCCTCCTCTGAAGAGTCAAGTGGCTTTGAGGAAGAATATGACATATCAGAGAAGTAGTTAGTAAGGAGATCCACTGGGGCTAGGGCTCAACAAACTTCAAATCTGAAGACCCTGGTTGATGCTCCCACTCCACTTGCAAGGGATCCGCCCAGCCGCACTAATGAGAATGCTAGGGTTGTAGCTGCACTTGCTCCTGAGGCTCCCACAGCTGGACAAAACACAGAGAGAGTTGATGAATCACATGCTCAGCGAGGGGACTCTGATAATGAGCTGACTGAGACCTCAGACACATTAAATGAGAAACCAAGAAATGTGCGAAGATGGTGTGTTCATAGTATGCGTGCCATATATAATAGAGATATTGCTCCTAATGAGAAAGGCAATTCGAAGAGGAAAATATACGAGGAGCCAAGGCTGACCACTACAGGGCTGAAAGACCTTCCTGAGCTACAAGCGGTGTTCGATAAATACAGGTTGGGGTGGTTGACCGAGCCATTAGGTAGCTACAGCCCGTGCTTAGTCTGAGAGTTCTATGCAACATATACAGACACATTGCAGCGGTTGGCATTAGGGGCCCAGGATTGGAAAAAGAGGCCCTCCTTAAATCAGGTGTTGGTGCGAGAGACTCTAGTAGATATATCTGAGCGGACAATCTCTAGGATGCTGTATGGGCCAGATTATCTTGCTCCAATAAACACGGCAGAGTTCAACCACAGGCTATATGAGTTGAAGAAAGTCCGAACCAAAAATTTGAATAGCCAGGAGTGCATCCAGCAATACACTTGGTTGTCTCGGATCATTGCTACGATAGGTCCGCTAGTTGAATGTTTGCATAGTATAGAGTCTCGGATAAAGAAGGCCACATTGAACTTTCAAGAAAAAATTTGGTGGTCACTGATACGGCACAGGCTGGTACCAACCAGCAATGATAATATCCTATCACTTGATAGGGCAGCTTTGGTAGCAAGTATAATGGAGAGATATGCCATCAATTTCCCGCGGTACATTGCCGAGGAGATTAGAGAGCGGGTGATCAATGACGGTACTACAATCCCCTTTCCCATCCTGATTGATAGACTCTGTCGGGAGTCAAAGGTGCCATAGTTGCCATTAGTTGACTAGAGAGTAGTGGTCCAGAAGATTATTGATATAGGGTTGATTCAAGATGACACAAACCTAGTATCTAGGGTAAGGACTCAGGCAGTTGCATCTGCTGGAGCGACCATATTAGCAGAAGCATTTGGCAGCGGGATATAGACTGATGCAGCACAGTTCACTTATTTATAGCTGAGCCTATTGAGGGCAAAGAGACAGGTAGTCAGCCTGAGGCTACAGATGCAGTGGATACCTCTACACCTGTCGATGTTCCCGAGTCATCATCTATAGCAGCAGCACCCAAACCACTAGTTGCGCCTTCACAAGCCACTACAGCCGGCCTAGTTACGGTTTCACAGGAGTTCTTAGTTGATATGGCTAGGTAGCTAGCTAAGACCGAGAAGCAGCAGACACACATGGCTCTACAGGTTAAAGTGATGATGGAGCAGGTAAAGCCTTGGGTGTCGAAGGAGTTGGAGAGATTGTCCAGTTCGGTGCATGGTCGATTGGATGCTTTTGAGAAGATAATGGATAAGCACCTTGTACAGTTACAGGCGTTTGAGTTGTCAAGATGGTACTCACAGCTAGGAGCGCTCAGATTTGAGGTGCGGGACTTGGCTGCACGACAGGTAGTTGCAGTACCTCCATCGGTACTTCCCGTGATAGAGGACGAGTTTGAAGAAGAATTACCACCAATTTTGTACTTTATCATGGAGGATCCAATGGAACATGATAAGGGAAAGAGGCCTCGTGAGGAGGCAAGTTTTTATGATGATGCTTCTCTGCTCCGTCAGAAAAAATGAGAGCAGAGTGAGATGGAGAGAGAGCTGCATAAATTGAGAGAGGAGGCTCGACAGAGAGTCGATACTGAGACAGCGAGAGCTCGTGGAGAAGGAATGAGCTCTGTTGGATCTGAAAATGCATTGGGTCAAGCCGGTGAAGTTAGAGATAACATTGGAGGCGTATCTACACCCTCCACTGACCAGTTAGCTAACACCTAGGTCGCACAGGTATGTTCCCTATTTCCTTAGCTTTGTCTGATATATATAAGCATCGAGGATGATGCATGCTTTTATTGATAGGGGTAGGGAGGGATACCTGTGCATTCTTTTTGCTGATCATAACTCGAGGGTTTTTCTTGTCGGATATCTTTTCCCTTGGTGTTCCATATCTAGTAGAACCGGCACGTTTAGGATTTTATTTTATGTTTTGTTGTGTTTTTTGTGTTAGTCGGAAGAAAGTTAGGAGAACTGAAGGCATTCAAGAGCTTAAATTGTTGATTTTTTGTTGATTGATAATTTCATACCCTTCCAAAAAAATTATATGTGTATGTGAAAGTTAAAAAGTATGACCTTTGTGAATCTTTGCATGGCATTGAAACTGTGAACATGTTTACCATTGTATGGTTGTACCTGAACTAGCAATTAGTAGAAGTGATGATGTTGACTTGTGCTATGTGTGATTGAGGTTTAATAGCTGAATTTGGTTGTGTATGTCAATCTAGAACTTGTCTGGTCAATCGTACCGAGATAGAGGATAGGAACCTAGGAAAGGATCATAGGCTGTTTTTTATTTATGAGTCCATTTTAGCCTTAAAGGACCTACCAAAAGAGAATAAAAATCTCTTGATCCAAATGTTTGAGCTTAAATTGACCTTTCTTTTTTGTTTACACCAATTCACCTTCCTGCTTTTATTAAGAATGAACATGTTTTGGCTCTGGTCCGTCCTTGGACATTGTGAATCTCAACTAAGGAAAATTACCTTAGTTGAGGGTGGCTACTATAGGGGTGATTAAGAAGAGTTGGGAGGAATAAAAATCCGGTAGTGAAAAAAGAAAGAGCCGGTGTAGTATGCATAATGAAGAGAAAAGAAAGAAAGAAAAATTGTTGTCAAAAATAAAGAAAAGAAAAATGTGACATCAATGAGTGTTTGAATAAAGAGAAATCGCATATGTAGTTGCAAAAGCAAAGAAAGGAAGAAGCAGTTATAGAAAAAAAGGGAGAAAATAGGAAAAAGGTGAAAAGTAGAGCCAAGAGGTGTGTAGTGCCAAGGAGGGTTGAGCTACTAATTCCATAGTTTGATTTGATGTATAAATGTAACTGCCGTAAGTTTCCTAGAGTTCTTTCGATTGAAGCATCGAAGTAGTTTGGTTTATTTTATTTTATTTTGTTTTTTCCTGAGGACATGCAAATGTTCTAAGTTGAGGTTGTTGATGAGTCTTGATTTTATGGCACTTTCAATGCTTAAAACCAAGAAATTATACACATTTCGGGTATGTTTATATAGGTATGATGTGTTTTGTGCTTAATGTTGCAGGAAAACAGGTTCGGAAGTGAACTGGAAAATTTATGCTGAAAATAATTGAAAGGATGACTGCCAGGCACTTCACGAGTCGTTGGCAGGAGGCACAACTCATTGTTGAAGTCGTGGACAAAAGATGAAGTTTGAAGATGCTGAGACAGTGTATCTGACGAGTTGAGGGAACGACTCGTTACCTCTGGTAACGAGTCATGAAGTCAGTCGTGAAGGCTGAGAGAGAAAATCTTAACAAAGTGACCAGTGGAGTTGACAACAGACATAACGAGTCGTGACATGATGAAATGACTTGTTGGAAGATCACTGGAACCAACCGTAAGGTGCATTGGAATTTTGAAGGAGTCAGTCCACGAGGGACCTAACGGCTCGTGCCCAGGCACGACGAGTTGTTAGGTGACCCATTGCCAAAACTGGGTACGATGTTGAGGATGACTATTTTAAGCAACGCACGACTCGTCAGAAGGCCAAACGATTCGTCACCAAGTATGTTGCCACTACCGACCTAGTTTCCAGTTTTAGTTAGGAAAAGGTTTTCTTGGAACTATAAATACGCATTTAGGTTTATTTTTGGAGAAGAATTCAGAGAAGCCGATTATTATTAGTTTTCAAATAGGATTTTGGTGTTGTATGATTGTGCTTGAGTCAAGAAACAAGGTTTCCAATTTTATTCTTGAATTTGGGGATCAAAAGCAACATTGGAATTTAATTCATCAATTTTGTAGTTTAATTCAATCTACTTGGTTTTCTTCTACGATAATTTGTAAATTGCTATTATGATTTATTCACTATTTTATGATTATGTTCATACAAACATGAGTAGCTAAACCGATAACTAGGTTTGTGGGAACCAAGATGAATTAACACACATAAGTAAAATACTTAGTGATTCTTGAATGGAGTTTTATGTATGTATTGTTTTTCCCTTCGTTTTGATTGATTCTTGACGGCTGCAAACATTAGGACTTGCCTTATTCTTACTTAAAGGGCCAAGGAGGTAATGAATGGGAAAAGGGATTAACAACGTAGATTTGAGGCTATCAACCCTCATCTAATAGCTTGAACTTTTCTGGGGATAGCTAATCTGATATTAAGGGTAAGGGTCAATTAAAGTACACCTGTATACAGACCAAGTTGCGTGGTTATAATCATCTAGATAGGGTACCGGCCATTTAGGTAAACCTAACTTACCAATATTTCATGTTAAACACTGAAATAGATCACTAGTGTATAAGCCTTGTGGTTATGAAATCTTGGAGAACACAATCCTAGTCAAGTCGTTAATTGAATACAAACTGAATTTGATCTAAGCATTCAGTAGTTTTACTTTTGTTTATTATTCTATTTGTTTCCCCATTCGAAAATAAGTAACTTAATAGTAACAGCTATTTGCATTAACTTAAGTTCTTGCCATATTTCCTGTGGTATCAACCTCAACCTTTGTTGGGTTCTATATTTGACAATCGACCGCTTATATCTCAATTGTGAGGTGTAATTTGGGCGACATCAATATTTCTGGCCAACTTTGTTATTCAGGACTGTGAGGTTGATTTCGAGGTCCCCATTATCCTTGGGCGACTATTCCTCTCTACTAGGCGTGCTCTTGTAGACATGGAGACCAAACAACTGAAATTTTGGTTGAATAATGATGAGGTAACATTTAATGTCTGTCGGTCCATAAAAAAGCCAAATGGCATGTGGGTGGTCTCAGTGATTGATGTTGTGGAAGCTAAGCTTCTAATCATACCTATTGATGAGATAGTGACTATTGAGCACTTAGGCAGTAGTGTTGATGAATGTTGATGCTGAAGAGATCAATGGGGGTGATGAGATCGTTAATGCATTTGCTGGTATGGGGTCGTACACTTATGCTCCGAAGAAGATTGATCTTGATCTGAAAAATCATGTGACCCCACCGACCAAGACATCTATTGAGAAGCCTCTAGTATTGGAGTTCAAGGAACTCCCATCTCACTTACATTACGTATTTTTGGGGACTGGAAACACTTTACCGGTCATAGTTACAGTTGACTTGCTGGAATGGCAAGTGGAGGCTTTGGTCTCCATTCTGAAGAGGTATAAAAAGGCCATCGGCTGGACCATTGCAGATATTATTGGAATCCCATTTAATATTTGCACACACAAGATCTAGCTTGAGCCAGACTGTATTTTGAGCATTGAGCATCAGCGTAGGTTGAATCCACCTATGCAAGAGGTGGTCAAGAAGGAAATCAACAAGTGGTTGGATGTAGGTGTTGTTTACCCTATTGCTGACAGCAAATGGGTGAGCCTAGTTCAGAGCGTACCAAAGAAGGGAGGAATCACTATGGTCCCAAATGCTAACAATGACCTCATTAAACTTAGACCAGTCACAGGTTGGAGAGTATGCATGGAATATCGGAAGCTAAACCACTGGACGTAGAAAGATCATTTTTCGATGCCATTCATGGATCAGATGCTAGACCGACTTGCAGGCAGAGGGTGGTATTGCTTTTTTATGGTTATTCGGGGTACAATCAGATCTCTTTAACCCTTGAAGACAGAGAGAAAACCACTTGCACCTGTCTCTATGGTACATTTTCTTTCAAGAGGATGTCCTTCGGGTTATGTAATGTGCCCGCCACTTTTCAGCAGTGCATGATTTCCATATTTCCTGATATGGTGGAGGATACCATTGAAGTTTTTATGGATGACTTTTTGGTGGTGGTGACTCATTTGATGATTATTTGGTCATTTGATCAAGGTGCTGCAGCAATGTGAAGAGACCAACTTTGTTCTTAATTAGGAAAAGTTCCATTTCATGGTCAAAGAAGTTATAGTTCTTGGCCACATGATTTCGGGTAACAGAATTGAGGTGGACAGAGCCAAGATCGATGTAATTGCAAGTCTACAGCCTTTAATTTCTGTGAAGGGTGTTCGAAGATTTTTGCGTCATGCAAGGTTTTATAGGAGATTCAACAAGGATTTCTCAAAGATTGCACATCCCCTGTGCAATTTACTTGAGAAAGAGGTGGAGTTTGTGTTCGATGATGCGTTTCTGAAGGCTTTTGAATGCCTAAAGGAGAGATTGACTACCGCCTCGGTCATAGTGGCGCCTGATTGGTCCTTACCACTTAAGGTTATATTTGATGCTAGCGGAGTGGCCATGAGAACTGTTTTGGACCAAAGGCATGAAAAGATTTTCCACTCAATTTATTATGCTAGCAAGTCTCTTAATGCAGCTTAGAAAAATTACATCGTGATGGAACAAGAGTTGTTAGCAGTGGTGTTTGCATTTGAGAAGTTTCGGGCTTACTTGCTTGGAACTAAGGTGATAGTTCATACAGACCATGCAGCTCTGAGATATTTGATGGAAAAGAAGGATGCCAAGCCACGGTTGATTCGACGGATTTTGGTGTTGTAAGAGTTCGAGTTTGAGGTAAAGGACCGGAAGGGGACTAAAAATCAAGTGGCGGATCACTTGTCGAGATTAGAGGTAAATGCAGCACTTCAAGATGAACTTGACATAGATGACACATTCCCTAACGAGAAGGTTTTGGCCGCTTCCCAGGATCTCATCCCAGGGTTTGTGGACTTTGCTAATTATCTGGTGAGTGATGTGGTACCGGAAATTTATCTTTTCACCAGCAGAAGAAATCAATGTATGATGTGAAGAAGTTTTTCTAGGATGAGCCTTACTTATTCCACATATGTGCTGATGGGGTGATTCGGAGATGTGTGCCCGAGCCTAAGATGTTGAGCATATTGGAGGCTTGTCACTCATCCCCTGTTGGGGGTCATCACAGCGGAATTCATACAGCCCACAAAATTCTGCAATGTGGGTACTATTGTCCAACCGTTCACCAAGATGCACATGATTTTTCAAAGGCATGTGCTTCATGCCAAAGGCAAGGAGGCATGAGCTCCCTCTTATACCCATTCTTATCATTGAGTTGTTTGACATTTGAGGCATTGACTTCATGGGCCCCTTTGT
Source organism: Datura stramonium (assembly GCA_018107945.1). Taxonomy (NCBI): domain Eukaryota; kingdom Viridiplantae; phylum Streptophyta; class Magnoliopsida; order Solanales; family Solanaceae; genus Datura; species Datura stramonium. Next base: position 60,741 of record JACEIK010002643.1, read on the forward strand.
GAGATCAAATGGGATTAAGTACATACTTGTAGTTGTGGACTATGTTTCTAAGTGGGTGGAGGCAATTGCGCTTCCAAATAATGAAGGGAAGAGTGTCACAACATTCTTGAAGCGGAACATTTTCACTAGATTCGGGACTCCTAGAGACATCATTAGTGATGGGGGTTCACACTTCTGCAATAGGTTGTTTTGTAATTTTCTTGAGAAATATGGGGTGACACACAGGGTGGAAACACCTTATCATCCACAATCTAGTGGGCAAGTTGAGGTCTCAACCTGGGAGATAAAGACCATCTTAGCGAAGACTGTGAATGCTAACTGGATAGATTGGTCTAGGAAGCTGGATGATGCATTATGGGCTTATCAGATTGCATTCAAGACCCCTATAGGTATGTCTCCCTATCATCTTGTGTATGGGAAAGCATGTCATCTGCCGGTCGAACTTGAGCACAAAGCTATGTGGGCGCTTAAGAAACTGAATCTGAACTGGAGCGATGCTGTGAACTTGAGGCTTGATCAGTTGAATGAGCTAGATGAGTTTTGTTTGAAAGCCTATGAAATTTCATAAATTTAAAAAATGAGGATGAAGATACAGCATGACTGGAAGATTAAGCAGAGAGAGTTTAGCCTTGGAGATACGATGTTGCTATTTAATTCTAGGCTTCGCTTGTTTCCTGACAAATAGAATTCCAAATGGTTGGGACCATTTTGATGGTCCAAATATTCTCCTATTGTGCAATAGAGTTGGAAAATCATGAAGGAAAATGGTTCAAGGTGAATGACTAGCGGGTAAAATCATATCTAGGAAAGAGTGAAGAAATTAAACTTGTGGACCTGTGGGCTCTGGGTGAAGTCTGAGTAACCCGGGGACTTGTGTCGTGCCACAATGTTAAATCAGGCGCTCCATGGGAGGAAACCCATGAAGGTGTCTTGATGAAGTTTGAGTAATCAAGATACTTGCAGCGTGCCACGACGTTAAATTAGGCACTTCTTGGGAGGCAACCCAAGTTGTACTTGTAATATAAATATAATGTTCACAGGTGTTGAAGTGTGCAGGTTTAAGGAAAAAGGAAACCCGGATGATTCAGTCCAAACCTAATCCACAAGGCTCAGAATGATCCGTTATAACTTGGTACTGCTCGTGGTTTCAAGTCGTTG
>JACEIK010002643.1:62134-74669 GCA_018107945.1 Datura stramonium
ACCTTACACGACCCGTTGGACGAGTTGTGGCCAAAATCAAAGTTCCTAATTTACACTAGCCCGACCCCACTCGCCCAGACCCATCATATTTATAACCCCACACCCCCGACATCACACACGTAAACTTTCAAAATCAAAGTAAAATTTCAGCCTTCACTCAACCAACACCATTGCCCCTACAAGAGTGGGATTGATTCGCATTTCTCCACCATTGACCAAGAATTTGATTCTTTCCCTGCTAAAGTGAGTATATATTTTGTGTAAAAGAAAACCTTATTTTTTTCCTCTCATTATCATACCCTTCCCGAATTAAATTGCATAGTGCTTGCTTCATGATATCACATATGGGGGAATTATGCATTGGGATTCATATTAATGTTCCTCATATTTACCCTAACACTGGAAGTTAACTCATCTAATGGGTGCTATGAAATATGGCCATATGGTAGTTCTGTGAAATTTGTAAAATAGTATGCATCGTTGAGAAGTAAATCCTAATCTAGTGGGTGCTATAAATATTTTGATGGGGGTAGAGGTTTAGTAATCCCCAAGTATTTGCTTCAATGCCTAAACTAATACCTGGGTTTTTACTAAAGCTTGAATGGAACAGATGTGGGTGAGAGCAGGCTTCATGACCCAATCAATGACCTGTTGCACCCCACAGTGGCTCGTTGATCGGGTCGTTGGGACTGCTTAAGGATCCCGGACTCTAGTCGCACAATGACTACTTCAACGAACCGTTGGTTCACCCAACGGATCGTTGAAACTAGCCGTTGTGCGAAGTTCCGCACATAAGCCCTATACTCCCTTGGCACGGACCATTCAGACGGACCATTGTATTTGCTCGTGGGAAGAAACAGATTGGACACTTTTAGAAATTGATTCAACGACCGCAGCAACAGGTCGTCGTTTCCTACAATGACCCGTACTGAAGGTCGTCTGTTTTGACAGAACACCAATATGGTTCATCCTATTTTTGTGAATCTAACAATCTGTCTCCTAAGTACAATGACTTTAACAGGAAACAAGAAGCAACAGGAAGCTGCCGCACGTAAGGAAATTGCTAAGAGGCGGCAGCTCCGTGATAAGTCAGAATCGGACAGTTCTAGTGGTTCATAGGTGCACTACAACATTGAAATCTCTGACGAGTCTCCAGTGGTTACACTAGGGAGAATTCAAAATCCCAGGAAGCTGCAGCGGCTGCTGCCTCACCTCCCCAGTCTGAAGAGGGAGGAGAAGAGGCCGAGTCTAATGGTAACAACCCTCCTGCAAATAATGCAGAGGAAGGCATCGATGATGCTGAGGAATCAGGGGATGAAGATACTTAGGTAGAAGAGTCCGGTGACAAGGAGAGTGCCGCTGAAAATTCTGGCGAGTAGGAAGAGGACTCTAACCCTGCCACCACACCAAAAGCAAGGTTTGAAAGATGGTTTGTATAGGGATCCAAGGATGTGTATAATGCAGAGCTTGCTCTTAATGATAAAAGGAACCCCAGCCGTAGTATTCAAGAGGAGCCCAAGATTCAGATCAATTCCCTGAATGAAGTTCCAGAGCTCAAAAGGCTGTTCGAGAGCTACAACATGCATTGGATGGACAAGACTCTGAGTAAATACAGTATGGAGATGGTGTGTGAGTTCTACGCAAATTACTACTGCACCCTAGAGAAAAAGGCCCCCTCAAAGAATGCAATTAAGAAGGAGCGGGTGCTAGACTCTGTCAGGGTAAGATTTAATCCTAGTTGACATATCTGAGACCATCACCAGGGTCTTGATGGGTGGTGACTATATAGTGCTAACCCAAAATACTGAATGTGACCACCGGATGGAGGCGATGAAGGGGATAAGAAAGTTCGGCACTGAGGACAATTGATGCACTTTCAGTGGATGGATAATATTACTGCTAAGGATAAGGAGGGAGCAGAATGAGTGACAGGCAGGAAACCAATCTATAAGGCTTCCCTAAACTTTTTGGCCAAGTCATGGTGGTCCATTATCCAACATCGGCTCGCGCCGAAAGTGAATGATAATTTTTTGAGTGCAGATAAGGCAGCTTTGGTGGAATGCATTTTGTCTAATTATCTATTGAACATTCCTCGGATTATTTCCATAGAGATTCGGGAGCGGGCAGTCAAAGATCACACTACGCTTCCGTTCCCGAGCCTGGTTTATCAACTCTGCATGGAGTCTGGAGTGCCTATCTTCCCAAATATTGATCATATGATTACAAACATCAGGACAGAAGACAAAGCATTGATTAAGGATGATCTAAATCTGGTGGCCAGGGTTCGAGTTCCATTTGGTGGACCTAGATTGAGTGAGAGTGCATCGAGAGGAGGTGAGCAGGGTGACACATCTGGCCAGGTTGAGCAGTCCATGGAGTTTCCTTCCACTCGAGTCGATGATGCCATAAAGACCACTCCTATTCCATTAGGTAGCACAGCCCAGTCCATTCCCACTGGATACTTCCTAGCTCTAGAGAATGACATGAGAAAAATGGCCAAGAGATTAACCATTCTGGAGCGGAAGATTTACATGTTGCTTGAGCAAGTTAAGATGTGAGTAAAAAAGAAAATAGAAGATGTAGTATGGGGGTTACACATGAAATTGGATGGTTTTGAGGTATGCCTCAACTAGTTTCGATCTGATGCTCAGGCCCGGGACTAGGACGCGATTGAGAGAGAGGTAGCATCATTGAGAGCCTCTGTGATAGAGTTGTCATCCAGACTGACTCCACTCTTACCACCGCAGGCTTTGTCAGTGATAGAGGAGGACCTGGATGTAGATATTCCTCAGTTCTTTGACCTTAAGCCGACCCCACATGAAAAAGGAAAAAAGAAGCGAGTCGTCAAGGGAGCATAGAATGAGAAAAGAAGAAAATGAAAGAAGGAAAAGCAGGCATTAAAGGCTACCCTCAAAGAAAGCCGACACACTACCGATGCGCAGGAGAGAGAGATATTGGAGAGGGAAAAAGGTGCAGGCAGCTCTAGTGTACGGGTGGTCCTTGAGGAGAGTGGGGGCACAGTTAATTCCCCCGTGCAGACAGCTTCAGAGAATGCACAGGCCACAGCCAGTGCCACTGTTACACAGGCTGGAGTAGTAATTGAGACTCCAGCTGCTGAGGATTCTGGGGTTGCATCCGCAGCCCCTGTTGACCAGACCACTGGCGTCTAGGACACCCAGGTATGTCCCTATTCTCATGTTTTACTTTTTAAATGTGTCGAGGACGCTGCATGATTTTCTTTGATGGGGGTAGGGCTGTACTTGATTTTTGTTGAACATAACTCAAGGGTTTTTCTTGCCGGATGTCTTTTCCCTCGGGTGTACTTTATCTAGTAGAACCAGCATATTTAGGTTTTTTTCTATTTTATTTTGTCTTGTTGGTTAACTGGAAGAAAAAAAGAAGGCATACAAGCAGTCAAACAAAGCATATGATGAACTGATTTTGTGATGTATGTTAAAAGAACACCCCTCCTAAATTAAATGCTTTTATGTGAATATACTTGTGCTGTGAAGCATGAAAAGTGTGGATCATTGTATGGAATCATAGGTATCATTAGGATAATTAATTCCTAAGTTGTGCATGAACCTGGTGGTTGGAACTTAGCCGTGCAATCAAGTGCTTGTGTGAGTAAGGCATAGAGTTAGTTCGGCTGTGTCTCTCAATCTAGAACTTGCTTGGTCGGTCATACCGAGGTATAGGATGGGAGATTAGGAAAGGATCATAGGCCTTTTTTATGAATAGTCCACTTTAGCCTTAAAAGACCTACCAAATGGAAATAAATACCCCTTGATCCCGATTTTGAGCTAAAATTGACCTTGCTTTTTGTTGTTTAGCCAATTCACCTTCCTGCTTTGATTATAATGAACCTATTTTGGCCCTACTCCCTCCTTGGATGTTGTGAACCTCAACTCAAGAAAATTATCTTAGTTGAGGGTGGCTACTATAGGGGTGAATAAGAAGCGTAGGGTGGAAAATAATTGAGTAATTCAAACAAAAGGAAGGTGTGGTGTGCATAATGAAATTTGAAAAAAATAATAAAAAAAGAGTCAAAGAGAAAAATAAAAGTGAGAAAGAAGAAAAGAAATGCTTGAAAGGAGGAAAATCGCACCTGTAGTTGCAAAAGAAAGTAAAAGAAGAAGAAAGCAAAGGGAAAAGGGAGAGAAGTGAAAAAAAACAAAAAAAAAAGGTTAAGTGGAACCAAAGTTAGTGTAGTTCCAAGGAGGGTTAAGTTACTATTTCCATATTCACCATACCCAACCCCGAGCCTACATTATAAGCTGAAAAAAGTCCTATAGTGATCCTCTTTCAACCGTATGAAGATTGAGGTATTGAAAGTAAAGGCAAGCTTATGGTATTGTATGTGCACAATTAGAATTTCTTTATAAGAGTGAGTGAGTTCTTACCCAGTCCCAAGATAGAACATTTCATGATCATATATATATGTGGGGGGGGGACTTCTTTACGGTGAGGGAACGTGATTACATTGGTTTATTGCTAGCTGCCTAGGGGAAATATCAATTGTGTGCTTGGTTATGTAGTTATAATATGATGCCATCCTTTGATCCTATTATGTCATGTTGAGAAATGTTGAGTCGTCACACCAAGTTCTGTTTTAACCCGGTAGGAGAGAGTTTGATTGAGTTAACATCTTGTATGTTTTGTGAGTTGGGACTGCTATGCATCTCCTAGGATTTCTCTAGTTAAGTGTCACCATGTTTTGATTTTATTTTGTTTACCTAAGGACATGCAAACATGCTAAGTTGAGGGTGTTGATGTGCCGTGATTTTGGTGGTTTTTCAAGTAAACAGGTCATGGGAGTTAAAATTGATAAAAGAAAAGAAAAAGGAAGAAATGCCTCAGACGAGCCTTACTATGGACCATTGGTCCTTACCATGTGTTGTCTTAACTAGTCGTTGCATCCAATTCAGAGAAGTGTTTAAGCAGAGTGCCAAGCAACTGCTGAAACTCACCGATCGTAGGAGAATACAACGAACGGTCATGTTCAATCGTGGGTTGAATCAAAAAGGATGTTAATATGAGTCTCATTCAACAGATAGATCCTATGGACCATATGAACTTATAACGAATCATCCTATCCGGACGTGGAAAGGTTCAAAGAAAAGTGATTAGAGAAGGCATCATCCAACAGACAGACAGTATGGATCGTGTGATTGAAGGACGGGTCATTCTGAGCACCTGTACCTCTAGGATTAGAGACCATGTTCAGGAGGCCAGGAAACAACAGACCGGACCAACGACTCATAGGATGTCACAACAAGCCATTGTCTAAAGCCAGATGTTGAAAAAAGACAAGTCTTAGGGGAACAACAATGGAACCAACAAACACTCTAACGGGCCGTTGAAGCTTCCGACAGACCGTAGTACCTACAGACACCAGAATCTAAGTTGATTTAGGAAAGGATTTGTTTTATGTCTATAAATATTTTATTTAGGTTTATTTTACAGTTTATGCAATTTTTATGACTTTGCACTATATTGTTCGAGTTGTTGATTACTATTAAGGTTCAAGAAGCAAGTTTCATAATTTTGTTCTTGAGTTTGGGGAATTCAAACAACTTTGGAGTATTAATCTTCTGTTCTTGTTGATTTATTCAATACACAAGGTTTCTTCTACAAAGTATTGTAAGTTTCAATTATGACTTTTTTCTATAGTTTGTAAGTGTGATTCTTCAAGCACGAGTATCTAAACCCATAACTAGGGTTGTGGGAACCATGATGAATTAACATAGGCAAAAATACTTAGTGAATCTTGAACGGGGTTTATGCATGTAGTGTTTTTCCTTTCGTTTTAATTGTTTCTTAACGGTTGCAAAATGTTAGAATTTGCCTTCTTCTTACTCACTAGATCAAGGGGAATAATGAATGGGAAACGGGATTAACAACGGAGATTTGAGGCTATCAACCCTCATCTAATAGCTTGACCTTGTCCAGAAAGAGCTAATCTGATATCAAGGGTAAGGGTAAAATAAGGTATACATCCGCATACAGATCAAGTTGCATGGTGATAATCATCTAAATAGGGGACCAACCATTTAGGTGAAGTTAACTTACTGATATTTCAAGTTAAACACCGGAATAGATCACTAGTATAAAACGCCTTGTGGTTATGAAGTCATGGGGAGCACAATCCTAGTCAGCTCACTCCTTGAATTCAATTAATTTTAAATCAAGTATTTACTCGTTACTCTCTACTATTTTCTATCAGTTCTTTCTACAATTTCCCCCCATTAGAAATAAGTAAGCCAATAGTAGTAGTTAAACGCATTAACTGAGGTCCTCGCCATATTCCTCGTGGTATTCGACCCAAACCCTAGTTTGATTCTATATTTGACATTGACCACTTTATATCTTATTACGAGGTGTAATTTGGGCGATATTAATCATGCATTTATCCCTCTTTGCCTTGGCAAGGCTTAGGAGGCTCTGCCAACTTGAGAGAGACAGTTGGGCATTATGTGCTCATTCATGATGGTGTCAATTATGAGAGTCTACTATTGTTCCTCATGTTTCATGTTATTCATGTTCAAGTTTTATGATATTATGTTTTATAGTATATTTGACCAATTGATCAACTTTGAGTTTACTTATAATTTCAAAAATGTTAAACTGTATGATTTTACTTTTAAAATCTTGGGTCATTATACTTCAGCTTATGATGAATAACTCATGTTTATGACTATATTATGATTATGAATTTTAGAATATTGTCCTTACTCTTATGTTTTATATATCTTGCATACTCAGTACATTCAAAGTACTGCCCGTATACTTTTACGCTATATCATCTGATGATATAGGTTCAGGTGATCAGTCTCAACCTTGCCGTTAGATTTACTCTTGATCCAGTAAATCTAGCTCTTCGTGAGTCCTCATGATCCAAGGACATCATTTTTGATGCATGTCTTTTATTTTTTTGTCTTTCAGTTTTTAGACTTTAGTAGAACTAGTTAGGGGTGTTGTCCCATCAGCTCATCCTATGACTAGAGGTTTCAGACAACTATGTTTAGATGTTTTCAACGGCGTTGGCTTATACTTTTGTATATTTTATGATTTTCTATACTTTTGCCTATGTATTATGTTATGCTTTATAAAATTTCTAGTTTGTTTTATATTCTAAAGGTAAGTTATGCATGTACCATGGGTTTTCTTCGAGTCATTTGTGGTTCTAGGTCCCGTGTTACAATTAGGGGTCCATGCTCGGTTCATGACAAATATGGTATCATAGCATCAGGTTTAGAGTGCCCTAGGGTGTCTGAAAGCCACGTTGAGTAGTCTTTTTCATAGGTGTGAAGCGCGCCACACTTATGAGGAAGGGGCTATAAGACTTTTTAGGAAACTTCCCTTCTTTCATGATCTATGTCATGTGATGAAGTTCAACCCTCTCTATTCTTCTCTAACTCGTGCTATACGCATTTGCATATACTTCCCTGCCGAGTAAACAGAAGGAATTGAAACGGCAATGTCCATGGAAATGGAAATGGAGATGGGCATCAGCCAGCCCTAGCGGAGCCTTTGAATGAGCAGGTAAGTCATGTTGAGTTCAGGGCTGCTTTTTAGATGTTGGCACAGGATATGACAGCCTAAGTCAACCAGCAGGCGGTTGCCCATGTGAACACTAATGGGAATGCTGCGATGGCTAGAGTGTGAGACTTCACTAGGATGAACCCACCAGAGTTTCATGGTTCTAAGGTGGACGAGGATCCATCGAAGTTCATTGAGGAGATCCATAAGATTACACAAATTATAGGAATTTCAAGAAAGGAGAGTGCAGATTTGGCCTCCTATCAGCTGAAGAGGGTAGCTCACATTTGGTTCCGACAATAAAAGGATAGTCATAGAGTAGATGCAGCTCCTATTGGTTGAGATGAGTTTGTTACAAAATTCTTGGATAGGTTCTTTCCCTGAGAGTTTAGGGAAGTAAAGGCAGCAGAGTTTTTCAATTTGAATGACTATTAAGGAGTATGCCTTGAGGTTCACCCAGCTGTCCAAGTATGCTCTAGAGATGGTTGCCAAGCTGAGAGCTAGTATGAGCAAGTTTGTATCAGGGGTTGCAGATTCGCTCGTCAAAGATTGTAGGACCGTTATGCTTATTAGCAACATGGATATTTCTCAATTGATGATTTATGCTCAGCAGATAGATGAGGAGTAGATGAAGGAAAGGGAAAGAGAGTCCAAAAGGTCTAGGACGGGGAGCTTTAGGTATTCTTAGTAGAGGTCCAATAGTGGACATTGTCCACAGCCCCATCAGAGGTCATCTGCCCCAACACCATCATCATCTAGTGTTCCATATACGCCCATAGGTGATAAGAGAAGTGGAGCATGAGGCTCTCAGGGCCAAAGGGGCGTGTTAGGGGAGCGCACTTTCCTAGCTTGTAAGAAGTGTTCTAAGAACCACCTACGAGAGTGCTTGGTTGGCTCAGATGTTTTCTTCGGGTGTGGGAAGCCTGGACACATGCTCAAGGATTGTCCTTTAGCTAGACAGGGTGATGGTAGAAGTCGTGTCCCAACCATGACTTCAGTAGCTCATGCACCTCAGCAGAGAGCATCTTCTAGTGCTAATGGTGGGCAGTTCTAGAATCAATTCTATGCACTATCATCTCTCAGGAGTGGGATATCTCAATAGATATGGTTATAGGTATGTTACAAGTATTTCATCTTGATGTTTATGCACTGCTAGATCCAGGGGCCATATTATCCTTCATGACTCTCTATGTTGCTATCAGTTTTAGTGTCAGTCCTGAAATCCTATCAGAACCCTTCTTAATCTCTACTTCTGTTAATGAGTTAGTTATGGCTCGATGGGTATATAGAAATTGCCTTGCCACAGTTCTTTAGAAAATCACCTCAGCCGACTTAGTACAGTTAGACATAAAAATACAACATTTAGGGCATTTTTAGCATATCCTTCATCATTTTGTTTGATCGTAGAAGGTTTTGAATGCATCTTTTGGGGTTGAGACAAGTTCCTACTTAGGTTTCTCCTTTTATTTATCATTTTACTTCGAAAGATGATTATGTCTTTGTTTTTCCGCTTGTCTATGAGTGGCTAAACGCTTATTCTAGGGTTTTGGCCATAGTTGATGGTTGATGCTTGATAGACTGATAAATGCTAGCTTTGATTCTTTATTAAGGGTTGTTTATATTTACTTTTTTAATTGTTTATCACTAGAATGATCACCTTATGAGTAAATTTGTTGGCTTTTGGTTGAACATGGGAAAGGGAACTGAAAAGGTTAAAAGTAAATGTAAAATAGGAATTCGAAGATCCTTTGGCCCATTAGTTGGAGGTTAGAAGTTGTTGTTGAGGATAGGGATATATCCTTCAACCCTATTTAGTTGAAATACAAGTAGGCATAACCATCGTTTCATCTTTCTCATACAACCATAGGGATATAGTCATTAGGGTTCATGAGATAGTTCTTGGATGCTCAAGAGAGTGGAAAGAAATGGGATAGTAACTTGCAACTAGCAACCTTAGGAGGAATCAATCTAGCATAATCACGTCTTAAAAACTCAACCTGAAATGAAAGTGCTAATTCCCTAGATTTTAATTATCATTTGAAGTACAAACAAGTTTGCAACAATTTTTAGTTAACTTTACATTTCAAGTTTAGCAGTTTAATTCTTCAAACCATTCCCCATTTTATCTGTTTTGTTAGAATAGCAAAATAAAGAAATAACCTTAAAATGATTGATCTGACAACTCTCTAAGAGATTGATTATCGGGACTTCACCGTCCTATATTACTTGATGACCATGTACGTTTACGTGCACTTGGGCGACATCAAGTTTTTGGCGCCATTATCTGGGACTTGAAGATTGATTGATTGTTTATAGGTTAGGATTTTTATTCTGCTATTATGTGACTTTTTTTGTTTGTGTTTCTAAAGTTTACAGGTGTTGTCTGCTCAGTGTATGCCAAATATGAGAAGTCAAGAACCACCTTTGGCTTATTTTGACCCTTAAATTGAGAGAACCTTTTGAAGGTTAACTATGGAGAATAACGAGCAAGCACAGGGCAAAAACCAGGAGAGGGTTCCAATGTTAAATTTTGCTAGGCCATACTTGGAGAATGCTTCTAAAGTGATCATCAAGACGTCCATCACTGGGAACTCCGAGTTCAAGAAAGGGACTATATGGTTGGTCCAAAACACTTGACAATATCAGGACAAGCCGCAAGAGGATCCCCACAGGCATATGATAATATTCGTGGAGTTGAGTAAGAATTTTCACAATCAGAACGTGTAGGATGAGTATGTTAAGCTCATGTTGTTTCTGTTCTTGTTAATTGGTGAGGCCAAGGAGTGTCTTTAAAACGAGCCAATAGGTTCCATCATTACTTGGGAGGTTTTTTTAAACAAATTCATCAATAGGTTCTTCTCTTAAAGGAGGAAAAAAGAGGTGAGAGGAAAGATCTCTGGTTTTGTGCAAAGAGATGGTGAAACCTTGGCTTAGGCTTGGGAACAATACAAGGGCCACTTAAGAGATTGTCTGCACCACATGAAGCCGATGGAGATTATCGAGCACAACTTTATAGAAGGGCTAAAGCTGGAGTCAAAAATCTTGCTTGATGCCACCGCACAAGGACAAATTTTGTCCAAGAGCTATGATGATATAAGAGCTCTTTTGAACCTCATGTCAGTGGGAAGTCAAGACTATCAAGACTTAGTAGAGGATTCACAGTAGCCAAGGTTCCAGGAAATCTTGAAGTAGATGGTGTAGTGGGAATTCGAGCAGATACTAGTAAGTTGGTGAATGTGATTAGCAAACTTGTGGCCACACCAGTAGGAAGTTAGGTTCAACAGGTCCACCAAGTCCAGACTCCACCCCCATCATGTGAGGTGTGTGGAGAAGGCTGGGCTCATTCAAGTTGTCCACTAAATCCAAAATCTGTATTTTTTATTGGACACAAGATCATAGTGGAGGTTTTGTAGGCAATACTTACAACCAAGGGTACAGGAACATAGAAAATCCCTCAAGGGGAGGGAACCAAAATTTCCAAAGGCACCAGAACACCTATCCAAGGCCTCGGGGTCGGCAGTTGAGCAGTTCATTAGAGGAGACAATGAATTAGTGGATGGTTCAATATACTCACGTCGTTAATGAGATGCAGAAGTCCATCCATGAGCAGGAGAGAAAGATGGAGCAATTGTCCCTTCAGCAGTCCAACAGACCGCAAGGAGCACTACGAGTAACACCGAGAAGAACCCCAAGGAAAATGCGAGTACAATTTTTTTTTGCCCAGTGGTAAAGAGTTGGGTGAGGTGATCCCTAGAGGAAAAAAATTGATGATGAGAAGGTTGTGATATCTAGGAAGAAGGTTGTTAAGTCAAGCAATTCAAAGCCAAAGTTTGTAGAAACCATACCACCCCCTCCATTTCCACAAAGGTTTAAAAAGCAGAAGGAGGACTGAACCTGCCAGAAATTTCTTGATGTTTTGAAGAAGATACATGTTAAATTACCATTGGTGGAGCTTTTTCAAGAAGTTCCAAAGTATGCCAAGTATCTGAAGAACATTGTGGCCAATAAGAGGAGGCTGGCGGAGTTTGAGACTGTGGCTCTCACAAAAAAAGTGCAATTCTCGAGTGAAGAACAAACTTCCTAAGAAGTTGAAAGGCCCCGAAAGCTTCACCCTTTCAGTGGTGATTGATAAGGGGCATATTTATATGCCAAATCGACACTCAAATGTATAACTTTTGTCTTGTTTGTCTAATAATGTGTGTACATTCTCATGTAAATTGTACGGGTATGCGAAAGTGTGATTTTATACTAGCAACATGATTAGCGTTGTTTGTAGGAAAAACATGCTTTTGTGAAAAACGACATGTTGGAAGAAATCGAAGATGCACTCGGGAAAGCGAAGCGGATGGTGAGCGAAAGGGATCCACAAGGCCACGATGGAGCGAAGTGGCACGCAGCTATGTCAGCAAGTGCATTCTGCCGGGATGGAAAATTCCAAATAAATTCCAGTGAGAGTCCGCGATCGAATGATGCCACGTTGGGAGTGGTGTGGATGGTGCATTTCCGGAGAGGGTCAGCGATTGCAGAGTGGCACGTTGGCGAGGCGCTCATGATGCACGCCATGTGCCACGTTGGAAGCAATTACTGAGGAGGACAATTTCGAGGAGCCAGCGTTTGCACGTGTCACGGAGGCGGTGCTCCGCGATTAATGTCTGGCAAGTGACACGTTATCGTGTCCAGGAAAGTTATCCTAGTATAAAATAGAACACTTAGGGGCATTTGCCGTGACACGTTGCTCGTTATTCCGGGAAAATTTATCCCTAGTATAAATAGAACACTTAGGGGCATTTTTAATTATTCTGACTTGGTGGAGCAAGAACGAGGGTTACAGGCAGCTTTGAGGACGAAATTCTTAGGGTTTTTCTCTATCTCTTTCTTCTTCCTTTCAATTGGTTGTATGATTAACACTTGTTTAACGATGTTTAATCCACAAATGAGTGGCTAATTCTCCTTCTTGCTGAGGTTATGAACTTTGTGTTGAAATGTAATTATT
>JACEIK010002643.1:83658-106819 GCA_018107945.1 Datura stramonium
CCCTTTCATGGGTGAAATTTTTAGATAAACCCAGTCATCCACAGCAAACTCCAATTCTCTTCTCCTCACATCAGCATAAGATTTCTGACGGCTCTGAGCTATTTTCAATCTTTATCGGATGATTGTACTTTATGCATAGCTTCATGAACCGAGTCTAGCCCGATTAAAGTAGCTTCACCAACCTCAAACCACCCGATAGTAGATCTACACCTCCTATCATACAATGCCTCAAACAGGGCCATCTGAATACTGGAGTGGTAGTTGTTATTGTATGAAAACTCGATAGGAGGCAAGTGTTCATCCCAACTACCCTTGAAATCGATCACGCACTCTCTCAGCATATCTTCTAGGGTTTGAATAGTCCCCTCAGCTTGTCCATCTATCTGCGGGTGAAAAGTTATGCTGAGCTTCACCTGGGAACCAAGTCCCTTCTGAAAGGAATTCCAAAAGTGAGAGGTAAACTGGGTACCTCAATTTGAGATAATGGATAATGGCACCCCATGAAGCCTGACTAACTTTGGGGTATAAAGCCTAGCATAGTCCTCAGCTGAATCTGTAGTTTTAACTGGGAGGAAGTGTGTTGACTTAGTCATCCGGTCTACTATCACCCAGATAGAATCATGCTGCCAACAAGTCCGAGGTAGACCCGTAATAAATTCTATATTCACTTCTTCCCACTTTCATGTGGGTATGCTGATGTCCTGGGTCATACCTCTTGGTCTCTGGTGTTCTGCTTTAACTTGCTGGCAGTTCGAGAACTTATACAAATCCAGTGATGTCTCTCTTCATGCCGCTCCACCAATAAATATTATGTAAATCGCGATACATCTTAGTAGCACCAGGGTGGATGGAATATCTCAAGCTATGTGCTTCAGCCAGTATCTACCATCTCAAATCACCCACATCGGGTACGCACAATCTACCCTGGTAACGAAGTACACCATCTCCCCCTTGGGAGAAAGCCTCAACTTTCTTTTTGAGAACCTCTTCTTTTAGCTTGAGTAGTATGGGATCTTCATCCTGTCTATACTTAACTTCAACAACCAAAGAGGAATCTGATCCACTCTACACAACTACTCCACCCTCAGCTGTATCAACCAACTGTACTCCCAACCGAGCTAATTTATGGATATCATTTGCCAGCTCCTTTTTGCCTTCCTCAACATAAGTCATGCTCCCCATAGACACTCTGCTCAGGGCATCAACCACCATATTGGATTTTCCTGGGTGGTATAGCATGCTCATGTCATAGTCCTTCAGTAGCTCTAACCACCTTCTCTGACGAAGATTTAGGTCTTTCTAGCTGAAGGCTCTTGTGATTGGTGAAAACATCCACGTGAGCCCCTTACAGATAGTGTCTCCATATTTTTAACGCGAACACCACCGGTGCCAACTACAAATCTGAGTCAGATAATTCTTTTCATGAACCTTAAGCTGTATGGAGGCGTAGGCTATCACCTTGCCCCGCTGCATTAGAACACAATCGATTCCAACTATGGAAGCATCGCAGTACACTACAAACCCATCTGATCCTTTCGGTAGGGTCAACACTGGAGCGGTAGTGAGTCGAGTTTTTAACTCCTGGAAACTCTTCTCACACGCATCTGACCACTGAAATTTCACCTTCTTTTGAGTCAGCCTAGTCAAAGGGGATGCTATAGAAGAAAAACCTTCCACAAAGCATCGGTAATAACCGGATAGACCCAAGAAACTTCTAATTTTAGTTGGGGAGGTAGGTCTGGGCTAGTCTTTCACCGCTTCTATCTTTTAAGGATCTACTTGAATATCCTCACCTGAGACCACATGACCTAGGAAAGTCACACACTTCAACCAGAATTTGAATTTTGTTGAACTTAGCAAACAACTGGAGGTCTTTAAGTGTCTGAAGCACAATCCTTAGGTGATTAGCATGCTCTTCCTCATTCCAGGAGTATACCAGAATGTCATTGGTAAGTACAATGACGAACATATCCAGATATTGCTTGAAGACTCTGTTTATCAGGTCCGTAAAAGTTGCGGGGGCATTAGTTAGTCTGAAGGACATAACCATGAACTCGTAGTGACCATACCGAGTTTTGAAAGTAGTTTTCGGTATGTCACATTCTCTTAACTCTTAGTTGATGATACCCCGACTTGAGATCTATTTTGGAGAAATAGCTAGCTCCCTGAAGCTGATCGAACAAGCCGTCAATCCTAGGTAGGGGATACCTATTCTTGACTGTGACCTTGTTCAACTGACGGTAATCGATGCACATTATAAGAGTACTTTCTTTCTTTCACATGAATAGTACTAGAGCACCCCAGGGAGAGATGCTAAGTCTGATAAAACCTTTATCAAGAAGGTCTTTTAGTTTCTCCTTCAAATCCTTAAGCTTAGCTGGAGCCATTCTGCAAGGAGAGATGGAGATTGGCTGAGTATCTGGAGAAGGTCTATACCGAAGTCTATTTCCCACTCGGGAGGGACTCCGGGAAGATCTTCAGGAAACACATCAGGGAACTCGCTGACAACTGGGACTGACTGGATAGTTGGGGTCTCAGAGCTGGAACCTTTGACCCGAACTAGATGGTAAATGCACCATTTGGAAATAATATTTCTAGCCTTGAGGTAGGAAATAAACCTACCCTTAGGCGTTGAACTACTGCCCGTACATTCTAAGGCTGGCTCATTAGGGAACTGAAACCTAACGACTCTAGTTCTGCAGTCGACTGAGGCATAACCGGAGTGTAACCAATCCATGCCAAAAATGAGGTCAAAGTAAACCATGTCTAACTCTACAAGGTCAGCTGGAATGAATTTATTGAGGATTGCGACTGGGCAGTTTCTATACACCCGGCTGGCTCTAACTGACTCGCCAACTGGGCTGGAGACTGAGAATGTTTCTGAGAGGACCTCTGGACTGGTATCAAACTGTACTACTACATAGGGAGTCACAAACGAAAGGGTGGCTCCTAAATCTAGTAGGGCATACACGACTAGATGAAAAAGGCGTAACATACCCATAACCACATCAGGTGAGCTCTCCTGATCCTGACAAGAAGACAATGCATAAATACAGTTTTGGAACTAGCCGCCATCCGTACCTGAAGTGTTGGCCTGTTGAGCTGGTCAGCCTACTGGAGCTGCTGATGTAGTGGATTGTGACCTTCCCCGTCCTATTGACGGGCATTCCTTAAGCCGATAACCAAGCTGTCCACAACCAAAACATCCCTTTCAACCCTAAATACACTCTCCTGGATGGTTCTTTCCTCACTTAGGGCAAGCTGGATAGCGATTGCTGCTACTGAAGCTCTAGGACTGAGAGCCAGATGCTCCACCTCTCCGATCCTTGCGGGATCGAAATGTAGGGGTGCTGGATGAACTGGGTGTTGGAGCCCTCTATTGTTGCTGCTACTACTGCTATGGGAAGCTACTACCGCCAGATCTTTGATGGATATATTCTGACTGGCCAGTTCTCGCCCATTTGTTCTCCCGCTCCAAATATTTCAATTTCTCTGCCTCAATTTGCTGGACATGAACTATGAGGATGGAGAGATCGATGTCCTTAATAAGCATTGTTGTCCTGCACTCCTTAAGGACCAAATTCTAAACTCCATTCACAAACTTCAGCATGCGAGCCCTTGGCTCAGCCACCATCTCTGGAGCATATTTAGACAACCTGGTGAACTCCGAAGCATATTCTTCTACTGTTCTTTTGCCCTGCTTCAGGTTCATAAATTATGCCACCTTGTCCTCCCTAAGCTCCCGAGGGAAGAATCTGTCTAGGAAGGCTGTAGTGAACTCTTCCCATTCCACTGATCTTGCTCCCACTGGCCTCCCCTCCTTCCATTGCTAGTATCAGATCAGGCTATCCCTTTTAGCTGGTAGGAAGCCAAGTCGGCACTCTCTGAGGAACTGACATCCATAATCTGGTGATGTTTCTAATCTCTTCTACAAACTTCTGTGGATCCTCTCCCACTTTAGATTCATGAAAATCTGGAGGGTTCATCCAAGTGAAATCCCGCACTCGAGCAACTGCTGCAGATCCATTATTGTTGATCGAGACCACCTGTTGGTTCACCTGGTTGGTAACTATCTGAGCGAGTAGCTGGATAGCCACCCTGAACTCTAGGTGGACACTAAGCTGTCCTAAGGGGCTGCTGAAGCTGGTAGGGAAGGCCGGTGAATATTACCGGCCCTTCATCCACTAAAACGTTGTGGAGGCATAATTCACTGAAATGAAATAGAGCACGAGTTAGGAGAATGATTCTGGAATTAAATTTCAATGCACAATTAAAGAGTATGAATAAAAGGGAATTTTCCTAATAACATCTCATAGCCTCCCCGTCTTAAGTGTGGCTCTCTTCACACCCATGAAAGGGACTCTACGCGATGCTGTTTTCAGACATCCGAGGAAACTATAAACCTAGTGCTCTGATACCAAGTTTGTCATTCCCCAAGTCTACACCCTGGACGGAACACGGTACTTGGAGCTAAAAGTAACCCCAAGTCAACACCTGGTCTATCATACACAAACATTCTGAGTAAACGTAAATATATAGCGGAATCTTTAAAGCAAAATATAAAGCATTCATGAAAATGGAGCTAAATCATAAAGTTTAAAACATCTGCACCAAAACTACAACTCTGAAAAAACCAAATCTGTGTTTGAAAGCAACTACAACTAATGAGTTACTGGGACTAGCCCCCAGCTAACTCCAAGTCTAAATAGAATAAAATAGAACTGAAATAGATGATCTTCTTCCTCGAAAGATGAGGACTCACCAATAGGGAAACTAGAGTCTTCTGAGAGAGCTCGACTAGCGAGGCTGATACTGAGATCTTGCAGTTGTATCATAAAATGATACAGCATAAAATGTATGCATTAGTACTTTGAATCTCTGAGTAAGTGAGAGAAACCATACGCAAGAAATAAAAGTAATGCGCTAAAAATACATACAATGACCAATTGAATCTACTGAACTAAATAATTGTAATAATTGATGGTCTAAAAGACCCTGTTTGACGGTCAAAGGCATGCCCTAAATCTGAGATTCTAATTTAAATTGATCTGAGACTGAACTGAGTTGACTAGTGGGAGAGTCCATAACTGACATGTAACCACGTGAGCTAGACATGGAGTCCGATGTATACACCCCATCGATAGCACCCAATATACCTTGCCAGGGTATAAAGGCATGAACTGGGTGATCACAAATCTAGTCCATGAGGCCAATAAAACTATATCCTACGATGGCAACGTAGTTTTGGGAACCTGGGTGCGCTTGAACCCCAGTCCAGTCGGTGCTAAGTCCTACTCCCATTGGATAGTCCTAAACTGAATACTAAGTTGATAGCTCGAAACTAAGGCCCAAAACTAATCAGGGATACCTATCTGGAAGCACCCTAAGAGTCTTATTGGACCGGATTCTGTAACTAGGTTCTAAGACTGGTCAGAACTGCTTATTTGGAAGCATTGTAACTATATAAGGAACAAACTGAAATCTGGTACTGAGTCTAGTTTTGATAACTAAGAGGAACCACGAACACCTCGTGAAAATACTGTAGTCAAACTGGCCAACTGACAAATGTTGAATAACATTGAGGATTCTAACATTCTGACTGAAACTGAACTATTATGCAGCTAACTGAGATTTTCATTCATATTGATGATATGGGAATCCACAACATTGATAGAATCAAGCAACAGGGAAGACTAACCCAACAGGAGTAATTCTAGGCGATCTCATTCAACATTAAGGCTAAATCATCCTTATAAGAAATAGAATTTATACGATATCTAGATAATGGAGAATATCCAACAATCATCTTAAATCGTACTCCACAAGCTATAACGAAGTTTGGCACATAATTTATCTCCATTCAAAAGCTCAGGGCTAGAATTCACTTTACGGGGAATCAATATCAATATAGTCATAAATTGATGGAATCATCTCTGAGATAAACATGAATAACATCCTATGTGAATTCAAAGAAATCCGACATATATTCCCTTCACAATCGAAAACTCAAGGCTAGAATTCAGAGAGAACTAGGAGGTATTTTGGAAACACAAGGGAAGAATTATTCCCTTGTGAATTCCCACATACCTGGTTAAAATTTTCTGGAGAAAGAAATTTGTATGGCTGCAATTGGTGAGGAACCCTAGACCTTGCTTGAGAGCTCCTAAGAGGAAACTTACGCTAATTTCTCTAAAAATATGAGTGGGAAATGAGGGGGGAACTGTTTAACCCTCTAAATTCCCTTAAAATAGACCAAAACAGCGTATTTAGACTCTAGGAGGTTAGGAAATTAGTGAAACACCCTTAGAAAATTCGCAAGAAAAACTGACTGCCAGGCCCCACGGGGGACTTCAGAAATTGTGCCCAGTGACCACGACTTGTGGTCACAACCGTTAAGTGCACTTCCAAGAACCTCCTATTGGTCACCACAAGGGAAACCACGACTCATGGTTTACCCAATGATTCGTGGGGACCCACCCATCGCCAACACTGCCTAAAATCTCCTGGAGTCACCACGGGAGACACCACGACTCGTGGTGTCCCAAATAAGTCATGGTGAGGACCCGTTGAGTACACTACCTGTATTTTACAATATTCAATCAAATATTGACCACGGATCACCCCACGACTCATGGTGTTGACCACGACTCGTGGTCACACCCGTGGTCACCCATTCTTTTTCAAACTTTTCAAGCAACCCCGGACCCTTCCCCACGAGTCACTTCACGACTGGTGGCGTAATCCACGGGTCACAGGATGAATTGTTCTGTGACCTCATGTATAAAATTTCTAATTTCTCCGTTTCAACTCCTGGGTCTGATCTTAGGGTTTTCGGGGCATTACATCTATGCTTTGCATTGATAATTTAAGGGAGAAACATCACTAAAAGTGAGGGGCATAAGATTTCAAACTCGGTGTACTAACTGTTGCATCTTTAATATTTAATCATGTTGGCCCTGTTTTGAAAATTAAGTCGGTTATAGAAGTTGTGTAGTCTTGAATGTGAAAACTTTGCATGTTCTTGATGTGAATTGCCATAAGTTGATGAACCACTTAATCGTATACTCTCTGCTAGTTGTTTGAGTGTTAATTGATAGAGGTAACATGTGGGGAGAAAATATGAGTTTGTGTATGCAGTTGATGATTGTTCGTGGACGAATAATGGTTTATGTGTGGGGTGGTGATGTTGGGCATATTATTATGCCCATTTACCATGTTTTTACCCATATTTTGCCTTGTTTTGAGTTCATAATCCTTATGAAATGTATCAATTCGTGTTTTTATGTAACTTGTGAGATAATGAATGTTTCTATATGTTTTGAGTAGGAAACCAAGAAAAAAGGATCCAAAAATGACTCAAGGTATGAGAAAGAAGAGTTTGCGAAAGTCGGCCTAGGGCTATGGCTGGTGTGGCGCACCAACACTTGTGCTTCAAAGAAATATGCACCAAAGTTGGTGTTATGGATGGTGTGGGGAGCAGGTTCCTAGCTTCAGAGATGAGAATTTTACTAACACCTTGGCGAGATGGCTGGCATGGAGCCCCAGAAGCATTCCAGACTTAGGAAATTTTTCCAACATTTTGGTGCTATGAATGAAGTGGGGGCCAGAAGGGTCCTAAAACTCAGAATTTGACTAACACTCTGGTGCTACGGATGGAGTGGGGTGCCAGAGGTGTTTAGAAGTGTAGAAATTTGGTTAACACCTTGGTGCTATGGCTAGAGTGGGGCGCCCGGAGTTATACTTCAAAGGAAAATAGACCCAGACTTGGGGCTATGGATAGGGTGGCGTGCCAGACACTTCCTGGATGGATTTTTGCTGATTTTAAAGCTAAATTCTTGAGGAAAAAGGTGTCATTTGAAGTTTCAACTATAAATACAACATCTAGGGCGTTTTTAAAAGATCATTCATCATTTTGTTTGATCATAGAAGGTTGTAAACACGGCTTTTAGGGTTGAGACAAGTTCCTACTTGGGTTTCTTCTTTTCTTTATCATTTTACTTTGAATGATGATCATTTATTTGTTTTTTCACTTGTCTATGAGTGATAAACGCCCATTCTAGGGTTTTGACCATAGTTGATGGTTGACGTTTGATAGACTAATTAATGCTAGTTTTGATTCTTCATTAAAGATTGTTTATATTTACTTATTTTAATTGCTTATTCACTAGACTGATCACCTTGTGAGTAAATCTGTTGGCTTTTGGTTGAACTTGGGAAAGGAAACTGAAAGGGTTAAAAGTAAATGTAAAATAAGAATTCGAAGATCCTTTGGCCCATTGGTTGGAGGTTAAAAGTTGTTGTTGAGGAGGGATATACCATTTAACCCTGTTTAGTTGAAATACAAGTAGGCATAACCGTCGTTTCATGTTTCTTTTGTGATCATAGGGATATAGGCGTGGGTTCATGAGATAGTTTTTGGATGCTCAGGAGAGTGGCAAGAAATGGGATAGTAACTTGTACTAACATCCTTAGAAAGACTCAATCTAGCGTAATCACGTCATGAAAACTCAACCTGAAGAGAAAGTGCCAATTCCGTAGATTTTCATCACCATTTGAAGTACAAACAAGTTTGTAACAATCTTTAGTTAACTTTACATTTAAAGTTTAGTAGTTTAATTCTTCAAACCATTCCTCATTTTTAGCTTTTTTGTTAGAATAGAGAAATAAAGAAACAACCTTAAGATGATTGATCTGACAAGTCTCTGAGGGATCGATAATCGGGACTTAACCATCTTATATTACTTGATGACCATGTGCGCTTGCGTGCGCTTGGGCAACATTAGTCATTCACTTGCAATGGAGACAAAGGGTAGAGAATATGTTTATGCTCCTCATGGACAAAGGAGTATTGATCGGTTATACCATCATGATTAGTAGGTCTATCATATTTCCAAGGTCGCCCAAGTAGAATATTGTGAGCTTGCATATTCACCATATCACAAAGAATCTCATCTTGGAAAGTACTGATCTTTAAGTTGATCACAACTTTAGGATGCACCCTCAACTCCCCAACACTCACTCAACCATTGAAGTTTTAAGGGGAAGAGCATTTGGTGGTGGGAAGGTAGAGAAAGTCTACCAAAGAAGAACTTGCCACATTGGCGCAACTACTACCATCAATAACCAAGGAGAACACATTCCCTTTAGTAAGGAATTTAGAATGGAATAGATTTTCCCTTTAACTAGATTCATCGATAGCCTTACTTACCAAGGATCACCTCACGACTTAATTTGGAATGGTGAGCTTTCGTTCTTGATGTATATCCTTGACTACCAAGGTCCCCTTGGCTAATACATAAGGAACACAAACATCATCACCATCCTCACACTCCTAATCATCTACAACATCATCCTACACTGGGGTTCATCATTGTCAACACTCTCAACAACATCAACATTATTATAACAATAAAAACCATCGGCCAACACAACAAATGCCCTCCAGTTGGGGCACTCACTCATCTTATTCCAAAAACCTTGACATTTATAATATTTAGGAGAGGGAGAATTGTTACCTCCTTTCTTTGGAGGAAGTTTGGGAGAGGGATGCTCTACTTGATTGCTTTCAACAAAGGGCTTCTCGCCAACATGCATGGTACCCTTACCCTTTTTACAATTAGAAGAAGAAGTTCCTCCAACTTTGTTATATAATCAAGTACCTTTGAAACCCATTGATTTGTCAAACTTCTCCTCTTGGAGCCCTACCTCTATCTCAATAGCTGCCTCAAGAGTTTCATCGATATCACGATAGTGGTGGAGTCTCATGCGGGAAGCAATCTTCTTACTCAATCCGGATCTAAGACAAGTCATAGCATTCAAAGGATCTTCATCAAAATCAATCCGCATCTTCAAGAGTTGAAACTCATCATAGTAGTGTTCTACACCTTTGGTGCCTTGTTGTAAAATATAGGTCTTCTTTAATTTATCTTGGAAGTACCTCTCAGTAACATACTTCTATCTCAAAATTGCTTTCAACTCTTTCCAAGGAGGGGGAAGACAAACCATGCAGCTTTCGTGCCTTGATTTGGGTTTCCCACCATGTGGAAGAAAATCCCTCAAATTGAACAATGGAATAATATCCCATCCAGACATTGAACATCTCTTTAGTCTAGAAGATTCTATCATATTGCATCACCCAATCAAGAAAGACATCTGGGTTTCTTTCACCCTTGAAGGAAGGAAGAGTTAATTTGATGGAGTGGAGACTCATGACTCAACCTATATTGCTGCAATTAAACTCATTAACCCTATAAGGATCATCAACATAGAACTTATCATGGTATCTCTGACCACGTTGTCCATCTCTTCGATAATAACCCACATTCCTACCCATGTGATATATAGGACCATGCTGACCTCCCCTCTTCCATGGTGAGAACCTTGAAAGTTCATGTATGTCCCTCTCATTTGTTTGTGGTAATCAATAGGAACATCATCGAACTCCTCTTGGAAATTCACTACCCAAAGGTTGGATATTGCGGATTGGATGGACATTTCAAATTGGAAAGCGGGTATTTGGTAGAGGAAAGGGTATATGTGGTGGTGGTGGAGGAACATATGAGAGGGTAGTAGTAGGGAATGGAGTGGTAAAAGACGGTAGGGGAGTGGTGGAGGAGGGATATAATATTCTATGAAAAGTCTGTGGTGATATCAGTGAAGAGGATTCATGATGGACTCCACGTGTTTGTCCATGGTAATGACAGAAAGGGGTAGTAGAAGAGTCTTTATTTTGTGCTTCAAGGTCTACCAAATAATTTTCTATGTTATCCAACCTCCCATCCATTCAAGAGATCATGTTCATCACATCAAGTAAGGTAGGTTCTGATAATGCTCAAACTCACATCTCCTGCTGAAGTATGAAGCAGATGTTGTTGATAAAAAATCCAACTAGAGGTTGGGGTCGAACCTACAGGGAATATGGAAGATCTATACTAATTCCAGTAAGTGAACTTATTGGTAAGTTATCTCCAAATTGGGGGGGGGGTTGAAGAAAGCAATAGTAAAATAAGATTATAACTGTGATTTAAATCAAGATTTGCAAATAACTAGAGTATTTGCTCCCCATGTGTTCATAACCACTTCGGGTATACATATATGATCAATCCCAATGCTTACTTGTAGAACTGATAATTGGGGCTCATCCAAACAACTAGTTCGTCCCTATTGGTTGACAATACTCAATCATCGGGTCAGGTCTCATGAGCAATTTCAAACTAACCGTTATCAATATGTTCCAAATTTGACTATCCTGTGACCACAGCTCAAGTTAATACAATGATCATCAAGATCAAGTCTTTGTTGTAATTCTCTTTTCCTAATCTCTACCTCTCTAGATTCAAGCAAGTAAAGAATTCGGGAACCCTAGTTTGTTAATCCACCATGGTTCCCACAACCCCTAGTTGTGGAGGTTTTAGACTCTCATGGTTGTAAGATTGTAACATGCATTCATAAACAAACACATGATTAAATACTTATAGACATAGTTGAGAGAAAAACTTCATTGAATATGCAAGAACAATTGATAAAAATCAAGAATTGATCCAGGAAAGTGTTGATCACACGTAAACCAACTCAATTCTATGTTTTATCTTGATTCTCTATTGATTCGTAATGAAAATAAAAACATAAAATGTATTTATAAAGACAACAGAAACTTTTTCCTAAGCTAACAGGGATATTTTCTATAATTGACGCCATCTGTTCCACAACTGGTCATACGACTCGTAGCAGGGTTGTACGGGTCATAACTGTCTCCCATACATTCTTGGCTTGCTGAAATTTTGGCTAAGTGTTGGGAGTTGGTACGACTCGTACCTTCTTTCTATGAGTCACACAATGCATCCGTGGCTTGGTCCTGAGAACTCTGACATCTTCTGGAATGCTTCATGAGTGTTATGGTATGACTTGTACCTTCTTTTTACGACTCGGATTGCTTGTAGTGTCTAAAATTCCACCAAGTCTTGAATAGTCGTTGGAGCTCATCACGGCTCATGGTACGGGTCGTATGTAAGTGCTACGACTCGTGGGTTCCACCCATACCAAAAGGTTTCCTTGTGTAAATTCTCTAAAGTTTTCCATGACTCCAGTTACGGCTTGTACCATCTTGATACGGCTCGTACTGAGAGTCGTATGTTTCCTTCTTCTCTACTCAACCTTCTGAACTTTATCATGGTTCTTAGTACAACTCATACAATCAAGGTACAGCTCGTACTGAAACTGGTACTTTGGTTGATTATTTACATTTTCAAGCTTCTTTTGCACATCTTTGCTCCATTTTACCTAAAATCAAAGCAAAAGTGCCTTATATCCATATAAACACACCTAAATTCATGCTATTTTCTTAGTTTTAATCATCGAAAGTTTTGTAAACTCATAGAACATCAATACCCTCAACTTAAGACTTTTGCATGTCCTCAGGAAAAGAAAAAGAAAAACTAAACACGACGCTTAACTAAAAAAAACCTAAGAAACTATAGCCAATATCAAACAAAATGTGCACTATGACTCCAAAAACTTTTGACCCTTTTCTCGTTAGCCAAATTAGCACATGCACTACAAGCAACTACAAAACATGATAAACAGGGATCAAGACATGCCATCCAGCTATCAACAGGTAGTCAAGTCATCATTAATGCCTTTATCACAGACCACTGGTAAATTCAAACACAAACCATATGCCCTTATAGAAAAGGAAGTCCCCTACTCACAGATATAGCAAAATATATGATATTGGACTAAACAAGCGAGACTCTCACACTCACAAAGAAGTTCCAAATACTGCATATCAGATATCATAGGCTTGCCCTTATTTTCTCTACTTCAGTATGTCAGATGTTTAGGTTAGGATCACTATAGGACTTTCTTTTTCTTGTAATGTAGGCTTTCAGGCTGGGAAAGGTAGATATGGAAATCTTTGAGTGACTAAAACCCCTCCTTGGCACTACATACATGTGGCTCCATTCTTCACTTTTTCACACTTTTTTGCTTTTTCTTCTTTTTCCTCCCTTTTTCACCCTTTTATACACTTGTACGAGTGTGGTGTGTTTTAAAACTTTTTCATGCATTATTCTATTTTTCAATTTTCTTTTCTTTTGTAACACCACACCTCATTTTCCACTTTTTTTCTCTTTTCTCTCCCTTTTTCACCTTCCCAATCTTTATGCACCCCTACTCTAGCCACCCTCAACTTAGCATTTTGCCTATGTTGAGGTTCACAATATCCAAGGAGGGACCAGGGACAAAATAGGATCATTATAAAAATGGGTACGATTAATCGATTAATCAAAGAAAACTGATTTCAGTTAATCAAAGAAAAATGGTTCATTTAAGACTCAAAATCAGAATCAAGGGAATCATATGATTTCGGTAGGCTTATTTAGGCTAAAAATGGGCTCAACAAAAACGTCCTATGATCCTTTCCTAACCAACCATCCTAAAACTTATGCAAAGACTAACCACGAAAGTTCTAGATCCTCTACACAGTATTGAACTAGGTATCAGACCTCACTCACTCATGGTACATGATTTATATTCACTCTACTTGTCTGGTTTATTCATGGTTTAACAAAAACTACCCATACTAATATACTTAAATGACATCAAAAGATCCATAGAAATCATCCATGAAGTCACAAGTACACAGCTAATTCATCAAAAAAATTTAAATAGGGTCAAATTTTCACAAATCCAAAACTAGTGCAATTTATTAGCTGAGTACTCCTAAGTTACTTTCTAATTAAACAAAAATCACAAAAATAAAATCTAACCATGATAGTTTTACTAGATAGCATGCCCGAGGGAAAAGAAACACGGCAAGAAAAACCCTTGGATGAATCAAAATTCCAAAAAATCCAAGTAAACTCCCTCCCATTTTTGAAAAGTGTGTTTCGTCCCCAAAGCATAAAATACAAGATAGAGGGAAAGGAACATACTTGTGGCTACTCGTACTTCACCATCCATGGGTTGCCTCCCATGTAGCGCCTGATTTAATGTCATGGCACATTGTAACTTTTGCGACTCTTTAGGAATCATCAAGGTATACTTCCTCGATTCCTCTTAATTCCTCCACATCTCCCAGATATAGCTTTATTCCTTGACCGTTCACTTTGAACCTTTATCCCTCTTTTTTCTCAAGTTCCACTACACTATATGGTGTTACATGCACCACTCTGTAAGGTCCCATCCATCTAGATTTCAACTTTCCAAGGTGCAACCGGATCCTTGAGTTGAATAGTAGGACTAAATCGTCTGTGCTAAACTCCCTTTATGCATTCTTCTTGTCATGATAAATCTTCATTATTTCTTTATAAATGGTCGCACTCTTATAGGCTCTAAATCGGAACTCGTCCAACTCATTGAGCTAGTCCACTCTCAGCTTGGTTGCTTCATTCCAATTCAAGTTCAGCTTTTTTAGAGCCTATACTACCTTATGCTCTAATTCAACCGGTAAATGACATGATTTTCCATAGACCAGTTGATGTGGAGATGAACCAATGGGGGTCTTATAAGCTGTTCAGTAAGCCCACAGCGCATCATTGAGCTTCCTAGACCAATCTGTCAGACTAGTATTCACTGTTTGGCAAGAATAGTCTTTATCTCCCTATTTGAAACTTCCACTTGTCCACTTAGCTGAGGATTGTAAGGTGCTGCCACCTTGTTATGTACGCCATATTTTTTCAACGGGGTTCTAAACAGGAGGTTGTGAAAGTGTGATCCACCATCACTGATGATTGCTCTGGGAGTGCCAAATCTAGCGAAGATGTGCTTCCACAAAAATGTTGTAACACTTTTGCCTTCATTGTTCAGTAGTACAATAGCCTCCACCCATTTGGAGACATAGTCCACCTCTACCAATATGTATTTCATCCCATATGAACTAACAAATGGTCCCATGAAGTCTATACCCCATACATCAAATAACTCATTAATTGGGAATTAATTGGATGGAAAAAAAAGAACTAACTAACAATTAATTAAAGTGTTAATCAAATGCGAATCGATGTAGAAATTGAAAGAAAAATGAGTTTGGAAGAAGAACTATGAAGTTTGGACACTTAGAAACTTTTGGAGTCTAAAGAAGTCCCAACATTTAGAAACATTTTGGCTTAAAAAGCCAAAAACCTACAATTTCTCTCTGAAGTTGCACAACACATGCTACACACGCACGTGAGGGAGGGAATAGGCACTGACTGCTTGTTGTCGCTCGTGTGGCGCTGATGCGGGGCTAAATTGGTGCTTGCGTGGCGCTAATGCGGTGCTGAACATTCACAGGTGCTGACGAGGCTGCTGAAGTGGTGTCCACGTGGAATTTTTCTTTCTTTTTTTTCAAATAATAATTTTCACAAGTGTACCCACTAACACATATCAAATGTACCTTAGAGTCTTCTTATTCACTTAAAGATATGAAGGTCTTCAAGAACATCAAGAGCATGAAGAACAAACCCTTATCCAAAACACTCCACAATTTAGGATTTTCTTCTCCTTGCTGTAGAGAACAAAACCTAATCAAAATTAAGCCGCCAACCAAGCTCCGCCAATAAGACCCATTTGAAAATTTCTTCAAGTCTTCAATGATAGAATCAAGTCAAAAACTCAAATTTTAACATAAACCTAATATCTAGACACAAAAAAACACTAGGAAACAAGAATCTAGTGTCAAAAACAACAAATCAAGAAAGAAAATTTTCAGATTTTTTTAAAGGAATTTCAAAAAAAATTTATATAATACCTAAATTCCAAGATTAGTTTGTAATAAAAACACTAATCTTATCTCTAGATACCAAATGATATAATAAAAAGGAAAAGATAGCTAACTAGACAAAAAAAATGATTGAAATTAGCAACCCTTGTGAAGGCACAAGGACCTCCAATTCGAAAATCAGGTAGCACCTAGTTCTAGAAAGACCTCAAGGGGGATGATTTACTATTTAAACCTTTATTTCTACACAAAATACAATCCAAAACTAGATAAGCTTTCTTTACCCTCAAAATAACATATTCAAATTCCAAGTCATGAAAAGTCTACTACTCAAATCAAATAAACAACTATTTATACTAAGTTAAGGGAAAAAAAGGCTATTATAAAAATACCCTTAATGAATAAGGGCCTTGTTTGGATGGTCTTGCTTTTCCTTGAAATCAAGATTGGTCAAATTACAAATCTAGTCACCTTCTTCCTTCTTTTGGACATCTTCTTCTTCTTCCTCCAAGCTATGATCCACACATGGAACCACTTGGAAGTCTATCATACGCAATCAAGCACCTCCTTTTTCATGAAAAGGCCTTGTAAAACTTAGAGCTCCCTTTCTTGGCTCCTAATGAAAGGTGTCGAAGGAACTTGTATTGCATCAAAGTGTGATGATGCACCAAAAACGTTATGCCACATACAATCAATCCAGAAATTATTTATCTACTATTTTGATAAAGTTGAGTTGTGTTTAAGGGCTAATATTAGATTTATTATGCACCTATGTTGTATATTAACTTGATAAAGGAATATCCAAGCTATGCTATGCGTAATCGTGGAAGGAAATGAGGTATGTTAAGGTTTCTCATTTCATTGCCGACATGAATCTAGAAGTGGAAGTTTTCTTTGTTGCGTTTCCATTTTCATTGTGATCCCTAATCAAGCTTTAGAAAGTATAAAAAAAAGTTTAGCAAGTCAATTCCTTATTCAAATTCAATGGTTAAGTTGAGTTCCAAAGAATACCCCAAGTCCAAAGAAGCTAGCTAAGAAGAGTATTAATAACTAACCAAAATGGCTATAGAAAATTAATCTTTTTAATAATACTTTTTATGTGTAAGTTGATGTGCGCCAAGGTGCTACTACCAAATTGAGGCACTATATAATATATATGCGTGAGTTAGTGAGCACCAAGGCGCTACCACCATATTGAGAAACTATATATATGTGTGTGTGTGTGTGTGTGTGTGTGTGTGATTTAGTGTGTGCTAAGGTGCTACTATTATATCAAGGCTATATATATGTGTGAGTTAGTGTGCACTGATGTGCTGTGAGTTTAAAGCACTTTCAATGCTTAAAACTGAGAAAATAGCATGGACTTAGGTGTGTTTATACGGATATGAGGTTCTTTTACTTTGTTTTCAACGAAAATAGGTGTTGGAGAAAAAAGTGCAAAAGATGCATTAAAGTGCAGAAAATCAGTCAAGTATCAATCTTAGTATGAGTTGTACCTAGATTATACGAGTCGTACTAAGACTCGTGGAAAAACTCAGAAGGCTGAAATAATGTGATGGCAAAGTACGACTCTCAGTATGAGACGTATCAAGATGGTACTAGCCGTAACTGGAGTTGTGGAAAACTTCAGAGAAAATTTGCACAAGCAGTCTCTTGGTACGAGTGGAACCAACAAATCGTAACATCTACCTGACCCATACCAGGAGCTGTGGGGAGCTTCAGTGATTCTTAAAGACTTGGTAGAACTCCAGATGCAAAGAAATTACAAGTCGTAGGAGCAAAATACAAGGTGTACCAAAACACTCGTAGAAACCTTCAGAAGGTGTCAAAGTTCTCAGAGCCAAGTCATGATGGATTGTACGATCGTAGGACCATGGTAGGAGTCGTACTAGTTGCCAACACTTAGTCAAATCTGTAGTAGACAAAGAACATACGAGAGTAAGGTACAACCCGTACAATCCTGATAGGGGTCGTATAACCAATCATAGGATGAGTCGATGCCAGAAATGAAAATTTTCCTATTTTCTTAGGAAAAGGTTTATAATGTTTGTATAATGTAATACCCCGAAAGTGCTTAAGACTAGATATGGGATTTTAAATGAAAATTAGCAGAGAAACCAAAAAATTTCCCTCAGAACGACTCGTGGTACGAGTCATTGATAGGTCTGAGAATCGTGGGAAGCAATCGTGGTTAGGTCTGCTGTAAGGAGTTTTGTGACAACGGGTCTAAGGATGACTCGTTGGTTTATGTAACGGATATTTGAAAATGAGTCGATGTGAGGGTGGTCATGGTCAAGGAGGCAGACACGAGTATGGAATGACTCATTAGTTGGAGCCACGGGTCATTGTATGTATCCGTTGGAAGGATTTCCATGAAGAGGGCAGGGTGGCAACAGATGGTGACGAAGAGTCATTGGGAATAGTAACGAATCGTCGTGTCCGGTTGTGGTAGAAAAATTGTGATTTGAAAATAGGATAAAAATGAGGGAAGTAACGATCCGTTGGAGCCAGTAATGACCCATTGTACTGGTCGTTGTCAATGGCAGTGCAGAATTTCCAGGTTTTTCATTAAGGGTATTTTTGTCATTACTGAGCCCTAAGGTCCTAAACTACGTCACTTTAAGCTCAATTAGTAGGGTTTAAGGGTGTTAAACCTATCCTAAGTATCTCCACTCTATGCATGCAACTTAGAGCCTTTCCTTGAAGATCAAGTTTGAAGAATTTCTTCGAATTTCCTTTAGGCTTTCAGGTGGGAGTGTGAATCAGATTTACCTGGGTATGTGAGGCTATGAATGAGAGTTATGCTCTAAATTCTTCTCAATTCCATGAATTCTAGTCCTAGATTCATGTTTCATAATCTTATGGGGTTTATTCCAATTCTTGTGAAATTCTCTATGATCTATCTATGGGTCAATTCTCTTTATG
This sequence comes from Datura stramonium, assembly GCA_018107945.1. Lineage (NCBI taxonomy): Eukaryota > Viridiplantae > Streptophyta > Magnoliopsida > Solanales > Solanaceae > Datura > Datura stramonium. The sequence goes on from JACEIK010002643.1 coordinate 102,281, forward strand.
TATCAAATCATGTTTTATAATCTATGGGAAGATTTTATAATTATTTTTATTATCGATTTATAGTTTCAAATTTTAATTAAATTATGCCCAATTATGTATGCTTCATGAAAAGTCAAGTTATGATTTCATTATGATCTTGATCTTCTTATGTCCTAAATTATGATTTCTGATTTATGATATGATTTCTCTGAAGTACTCATCATGGAATTATGAATATCAAGTATATACTTATTTTACAAGTATGCATGGATTTCATGATTTATGGGTTTATAACTCTTGGACAACTTATGGGCTCTTATTCATGGCTAATCATGTATTTCAAGTGGGATCCATCATGTTATAATTTATTTGGCCATGAATTTTATGAAAGAATTTATGGTTACTATATGAGTCCTCACGTGCATGATTTTAGGAGTAATGTCTAGCACCGAGCAGACTCACATTCAGGTAAACCCCGTGGTCTCAGAACTACGTGCCATCATAGGTATATATATATTTATTATTGGATCCCTGTGATATCACCACGCATGCACGTCCCCCTTCTTGGCAAGTCGAGGACGGTCCTAACCACTTGGGAAAAATAGTGGGGCATCATGTAAGGCTCTATCATGATTGTATCGGTTAAGACGAGTCCTCCCATTGTTCATCATGATTTATGCATGGTTATGTTATGTTACCTTGGCTCAAGTTATGTTTAATAAGGTTTTCTCTTATGATTATGATTATGACTGGTTTGTGAATGTTTTGAAAACCTTGAGCCCTTATGTTTACATTATGATATTTACTTTATGATCATGTTGTCCTACTCTTATGAACTCTTATGTATTTTAACTGTCTATTTTACTTACCTTGCATGCTCAGTACATTCCAAGTAGTGACTGTATACTCTATGTTGTACATGATACAGGCTCTGACATTCAGGTTCAGCCCTTCCATTAACCGATTCTCAGAGTTCACATCCCTCAGCTAGTGTTGGTGATGCCTTATCCTTCGAGTACATTCAGTTATCAATAGTTATGCTCTTTCAGTTACAATCTTTCGTCGAGCTAGTTGGGGATGCTGTCCCATCAGCTCATCAGTTATGATATTGTCTATTAAAATATTATGTAGAAATCAACTTGTTATTTCTGATTCGGTATTAGCTTGATATGTATGAAGACTTCCGTTTTTATGTATGTTAGACTTTCGCTTATTTATGTTGTGTTTTAGATATCATGTTCATTCCATGGGTCGACTTAGAGCCTCTCGGGGTTTATTGTCCCTTGTCTCGTACTGGGCCTACGTTCGAGTCATGACAAACTTGGTATCAAAGCATTAGGTTTTGAAGTGTCCTAGGGTGTATGAAAGCTGCGTTAAGTAGAGTCTTTTTTTCATTTGTGTGAAGCGTGCCACTCTTATGACAGAGAGGCTACAAGACATTTAGGAAATGTTCCCTTCTTTCATGATCTAAGTCATGCGATTAAATGTCTCTCTATCCTTCTAACTCGTGTTATACGCATTTGTAAAATCATGCCTCCTCGCCAAGTTAACTGAAGAAGAAAGGGGAATGGAAATGGCCATGCGAATGGCAATGGGGATGGGCACCAGCAGGCCCCACTAGCCCATGAGGATCATGTACCCGAGCAGGTGGCCAACACAGAGTTTAGGGCTGCCATTTAGATGCTAGCTCAGGCTTTGACCGCCCAGGCCAACCAACAAGTGGTAGCGCATGTCCCTCAGAATGGGAATGTGGCGGCAGCGAGAGTCAGAGATTTTCTGAGGATGAATCCTTTTGAGTTTCTTGAATCAAAGGTGGACAAGGATCCACATGAGTTTATTGATGAAGTGCTGAAGATCACTTAGATCATGAAAGTGACCGGGGAGGAGTGCGCAGACCTAGCCTTGTATCAATTGAAAGGGGTTGCGCACATCTGGTTCAGGAAATGAAAGGATAGCAGGACAGTTGGAGCAGGGCCCATTGGTTGGGATGAGTTCCATACCGTATTTCTAGATCGATTCTTCCCTCGTGAGATGAGGGAGATTAAAGCAGCTGAGTTTGTGAACCTGAAGCAGAGTAACATTATAATCCAGCAATATGCTTTGGAGTTCATTCATTTGTTCAAGTATGCACCAGAGCTAGTGGTTGATTACAAAGCTCGGGTGAGCAAGTTTGTACATGGAGTAGCGGACTACTTGGACAAGGATTGTAGGACTGCCATGCTTCATCAGGACATTAATTTTCTTTGATTGGTTTTATACGCCCATTAGATGGAGGCGGTGCATCTGAGAGAGAGAGAGGCCAAGAGGGCCAGGATAGACAATTATGGGTTCTCTCAGCAAATATTGGGAGGCAGACATTGCCAGCAGTCTCATCAGAGGTCATTACCTCCAATGCCATCATCGGCCAGTGCACCATCCCTACTTCGAGGTGATCAGAGGAGCAAAGCCTCAGGTTCGAGGGGACAGAGTAGCATGCAGATAGAGCGTACCTTCCCAGCCTGTGGGAAGTGTGGCAAGAATCATATAGTGGAGTGATTGATTGGGTCATATATCTATTTTGGGTGTGGTAGACCCGAGCACAGGCGCCGGGAGTGTCCATTGTCTAGATGAGGTGATGGTAGAGGTTGTGCTCAGGCTACCAGCTTAGTAGCAGCACTAGCACGCCTAGCTCGGTAGGGTGCATCCACCAGTGCAGGTGGTGGCCAGTGCCAGAACAAGTTTTATGCCCTTGCATCTCGACAGGAATAGGAGACTTCACCAGATGTGGTCACCGGTACGTTACGAGTATTACACCTTGATATATATGCATTGTTAGACCCTGGGCTACTTTATCTTTTGAGATGCCCGATGTTTCTAGTAGTTTTGGAGTCAGTCCCGAAATCCTATCAGAATCCTTCTCAGTCTCTACTCCGGTCGCAAATTCAGTTATAGCTCGACGGGTACATAGAAATTTTCCTGTCATAGTCCTTCAGAAAGTCACCTCAGTAGATTTGGTAGAGCTAGCCATGACAGACTTTGATGTTATCTAAGGAATGGATTGGCTACATGCATGTTATGCCTCAATAAATTATAGAACCTGAGCAGTAGAGTTCCGATTTTCAGGTGACCCAGTCCTAGAGTGGAAGGGTAGTTCAACTACGCCTGTAGGTCATTTCATTTCCTACCTTAAGGCCAAAAAGATGATTTCTAAGGGTTGCGTGTACCATCTAGTTAGGGTTAAGGATGCTACGCCCGAAACCCCAACTATCCAGTCAGTTCTTGTGGTGTGTGAGTATCCAGAGGTGTTTTCAGATGATTTATCAGGAATTCCTCTCGAGCGGGAGATCGACTTTGGTATTGACCTTCTTCTCGACATGCATCCTATATCTATTCCTCCTTACAGAATGGCTCCAGCTAAGCTAAAGGAGTTGAACAATTGAAGGATCTTTTAGATAAGGGTTTCCTTAGACCAAGCAAATCCCCATAGGGTGCACCAATGCTCTTTGTCGAGAAAAAGGATGGTTCCCTTTGGATGTGTATTGATTATCGGTAATTGAACAAGGTCACCATCAAGAATGGTATCCCCTCCCTGGGATTGATGATTTGTTTGATCAGCTTCAGGGTTCTAAGTGCTTTTCAAAGATAGACCTCATATCCGGATACCATCAGCTCAGGGTTCGGGAGAATGACATCTCGAAGACAACCTTCAGAACTCGATATGGTCACTATGAGTTTGTAGTTATATCTTTTGGACTAACAAATTCTCCTGTAGCTTTTTGTCCACTTGATGAATAGGGTTTTCAAGCTTTATTTGGATATGTTAGTTATTGTTTTCATAGACGACATTCTCATATACTCCCAAAGCGAGGAGGAGCATGCCGCTCATTTGAGAGTGGTGCTACAAACTCTTAAAGATCACCAGTTGTAAGCTAAATTCAGCAAATATGAGTTTTGGTTGAACTCAATGGCATTTTTGGGTCATGTGGTGTCAAGTGAGGGCGTACAGGTGGACCCTCAAAAGATAAAAGCGGTGAAGAATTCGCCTATACCAGTTAGTCCTTCGGATATCAGGAGTTTCTTGAGCTTAGATAGTTACTACTAGAGGTTTGTTGAAGGGTTTTCATCCATTGCAGCCCTGTTTACTAAATTGACCCAGAAGAAAGTGAAGTTTCAATGGTCAGAGGCCTGTGAGAAGAGCTTTCAAGAGTTGAAGACTCGATTCACCTCGGCATCGATGTTAACCTTATCTGACGGTACCAATGGGTCTGTGGTTTATTATGACGCCTCAAGGATTAGCCTAGGTTGTGTATTAATGCAACATGATAAAGGTATAGCCTATGCTTCTAGGCAACTGAAAGTCCATGAAAAGAACTCCAACTCACGACCTCGAGTTGGCAGCGGTAATATTTGCCTTGAAGATTTGGAGACACTATCTGTATGGGTTCCATGTGGATGTGTTTACGCACCACAAAAGCCTACAGCACGTTGATGAGCCCGCAAGTGTACGGGTCGTACAAGTAATACAGTGGCTCTTTTTAAGAACCGGAATGTCGAACCCACAGGAATAGGAATACGGGGTGA
>JACEIK010002643.1:107727-139409 GCA_018107945.1 Datura stramonium
CTCATACTGAGCTATACTGTATCTGAAATATTATATGACTGTCTGATATTGCTCTACTATCTTTTATTCTGAATATAACATAATATTATAAAACATGCTTACTGGATTCATACTGAACTCAATTCTCGACTTCTAGGTTCTTTCTTCTATAGTTCACACTATTTGCTATACTGGATTATTCGGCCGGTCACCCTAAGTCATCTATGACTACACCACTGGCAATTGTGAAAGACTACTAGGTCGACATATGCAATCGCGAGGCAAAGGGCGCGATAGCGCAAGGGCTTCAAATTGTGAGGTGCGATCGCGATGACGGCGTCCAAGCAGGCAAACTGGTCATTCATGCAATTTCAGCTAAGGCTATTGTGGTCATTTTTGTAATAGGATAGTAATAACTACTATAAATAAGAGCACTTAGACTCATTTTAGGGAGATTTGGATGAATTGATGAATTGGTGCCCTTTGACGAACCTTTATTTTACTTTATATATTTATGTTTTATTGTTATTTAGATTATCTCAGGTTTATCTTAGATTCAATCTCTTTTAAATTTTATCATTGTACGATAATTATATTCTTGTATGGCTCTTTTTCTCCCTTAGATTATTTTATGATTGATTATTATCTAAATAGTGTCAACTTCTCTTAGATTATTTTCGATGTTAATTATTGATTGTACTTTGATTAATTAATTGAATCATTTTTTCTTTCTTGGGGGACGTTCCGTATTAGATAGAGAAATTGAACAATATGAGACTATAATTTTATACGCACAACAATTTAGAAAAAAAGTAATATAAAACCAAATTGAGATATTTAGGAATTGAATATTCTATTTTCCTTGGTATTTTAAAAAGAAAAAAAAAGATAAATGATGATTTGAAAAAGTAAGTCGTACTTATTTAATAATTTGTTGCACCTAAATTGCATATATAAAAGTCATGGGGCATGTGCGTTTTGCTTAGTGTTTACGATATTCGTAATCTTTATGGACCCCTAAATTGAAAAGGGCGGCTTTTTAATTTAGATTTTTTTTTGTTTTTATGCAAATGCATTGACAATGTATTGCGACCATTACCAAACCCCCGAAAATTATTGTTAATTAATCAATCAAAAAATATTTTTTGTTGATTAGTATCGTTTAATTTTATTTATTCAATATTAATTTGACATATTTTAAATNATTCGTTTTAGATTTAGTATAAATTAGGAAACAAAATCCCAAAATCTTCTTTACACTGTTGTCTGCATTTTTAGAGTTAATGTTTATTGACACTTGATTATATTGTTACCTTGGTCCAGTCCCTGTGGGATCGATACTTGGCTTACTTGAGCCATTTTACTTCTTGTTCGACCACGTGCACTTGCGTGTAGTCATCCAAAAGACACCGAACAAATACCATCATGAACATATCCAAATACGGCTTGAACACCCTGTTCATCAGATCCATAAAAGTTGCAGGAGCATTTGTTAGTCCCAAAGACATAACTACAAACTCACAGTGACCATACTGAGCCCGGAAGGCTGTCTTTGGAATGTCACTCTCCCTAACTCTAAGATGAGGGTAGCCGGATCTGAGGTCTATCTTTGAGAAACAGTTAGCACCCTAAAGTTGGTCAAACAAGTCATCGATTTTGGGGAGGGGATACCTGTTCTTGACTGTGACCTTGTTCAACTGTCGATAGTCAATTCACATATGAAGAGACCCATCCTTCTTCTAAACAAAGAGAACTAGTGCAGCCCATAGGGATTTTCTAGGTCTGATGAATCCCTTGTCTAGGAGATCCTTCAAATTCTCTTTTAACTCCTTTAGCTCGGATGAATCCATTCTATAAGGAGGAATAGATATAGGCTGCGTATTGGGAAGAAGGTCAATATCAAAGTCAATCTCCCGCTCAGGAGGGACTCATAGTAGATCATCTAGGAATACCTCCGGATACTCACATACAACAGGGACAGAATAAAGTGTTGGGGTCTCGGACGTAGCATCCTTAATCCCAACTAGATGGAAAACACAACCCTTGGAAATCATTTTTTGGCCTTAAGGTAGGAACGAAGTGACCTATAAGCACAACTGAACTACCCTTCCATTCTAGTACTGGCTCACACGGTAATTGGAACTCTACCATATGGGTTCAACAATTGACTAAGGCGTAACATGCATGCAACCAATCCATACCAAAGATAACATCAAAATCATTCATGTCTAACTCCACTAGATTGGCAGAGGTGACTTTTTAAAGAACTGTGATAGACTAATTTCTGTATAATCGTCGAGCTATAACTGACTCACTGACTGGAGTGGAGACTGAGAAGGGTTCTGATTGGATTTTAGGACTGACTTTGAAACTAATAGCAACATAAGGAGTCACAAAAGATAAGGTAGCCTCTAGATCTAACAATGCTTAAACATCAAGATGGAATACTCGTAACATACCAGTGATCACACCTGGAGGGACCTCCTGATCTGATGAGATGAGAGGGCATAAAATATATTATGATGCTAACCACCACCTGCACTAGTGGATGCCCCCTGCTGAGTTGAGCATGCTAGTGGAGCTGCTGACCTGGTGGCTGGGTCACGACCTCTACCATGGCACTGTTGGGCTTAAGGGCAATATCTGAGCATGTGTCCAGGCTTCCCACACCCAAAACATGCACCTGAACCTTCTAGGCACTCTTCAGTGTTCCTCCTACCACACTTGCTGCAAATTGGGATGCTGAGCTCTCCTGACAGGCTCCCCTAACCTCGAGAGCCAAATGTCCTTCCCCTCTAACCGTACCTTGATCTGGATGGCACACTAGCTGACAATGGAACTGGGACTGATGGTCTCTAGTGGGACTGTTGACAATGTTTGCTACTAGGCCTCTACTGGGGAAAACCCTAAGTTGTCTGTCCTAGCCCTCTTGGCTCTCTCTCCCTTTCATTCATCTTATCCGCCTCTATTTGCTGGGCATATATAACCAATCGAGAGAAGTCTAGATCACTGTTAAGCATGGTCCTACACTCGTTGACCAGCAAGTTTGACACTCTATACACAAACATGTTTATACGATCCCTCTGGTCTACAACCATCTCTAGTGCATACTCTGACAGTTGGGTGAACTCCAAGGCGTACTCTTGGACAGTCAAATTGTTTTGCCTCGAGTTGATGAACTCTGCCACTTTTGCCTCCCTCAACTCCGTATGGAAGAATTTGTCCAAGAAGGCAGTCATAAACTCATCCCAACTCATAGAGATTGCTCCACTACTCTACCATACATCCACTAATGGTACCAAATATAAGCAACCCCCTTCAGCTGATAGAAGGCTAAATTCGCGCTCTCCTCCCCCATCATCCCCATAATCTGGGTGATCTTTTGTATCTCCTCAAGAAACTCATGTGGGTCCTTATCCACTCTTTACCCAAGGAACTCAGGTGGATTCATCCTGAGAAAGTCCCAAACATGTGTTGTCGTTGCATTTCCATTCTGAGGAACATGGGCCACCGCCTGCTGGTTGACCTGAGCGGTCATAGAATGCGCCAACATATGAAAATCCACTCTAAACTCGACATGAGAGACTTTCTCGGGTAAAGGACCTTCTGGTGCTGGCAAGGCTTGTTGGTGTCCATCTTCATTGCCATCTTCATGGCTATTCCTGTTTCCGTTCCTTCTACCATTTACTCGGTATGGAGGCATGATTCTGGAAATGCGTATAGCATGAGTTATATGGATAGGGATATACTTCATCGCACGACATAGATCATGAATGAAGGAAAATTTTCTAAAATGTCTTGTAGCCTCTCCCCCATTAGTGTGGCACGCTTCACACCCATGGAAAAGACTCTAATCAATGCGTCTTTTATACACCCTAGGACACTCTAAACTTTTGCTCTGAAACCAAGTTTGGCATGACCCAAGCTAAGACCCTAGATTGAGATATGGAACCTAGAACCACAAGTACTTCCAAGTCGAACCATGGCATAAACATAGCGGCTAAAGAGAATTCATCAAGTGAAAACTGATAAACTAATAATTAATAAGCGAAAGTCTGAATACATATCAATCATAACGGAGTCAACACTAACAAAGATGAAATTCTACAACTTGTCTGATAAGCCTCTAACATGTCTGAAGATCTGATGGGACAACATCCCCAACTAGCCCACTAAATTCTGAAATTGAAAATAACATAACTCAACATCAAACTAAAAGTCCTTGAAGGATGAGGACTCACCAACAATGAAAACTGAACTAAGCTACGGGAAACTAGGCTAACTGTGGAATTGATTTTGATTGTCTAACCTGTATCATGAAACAATATAACATAGAGTATGTAATCAATACTTAGAATGTACTGAGTATGCAAGATAAGTAAAACATGTGGAATAGGTATAAATCAAAATCATGCATATAAAGATAAATCACAAGATCATGAGAGTAAGGACTGCATACTGATATATGAAAACATGTATAGTCATAAACTGAATATCAGATCTGAATAGAATGACCCAAAGCTGAAAATAGAATCATATGGCTAGCCATAGTTTAAATCATAAGTAAAAGCTTATAAGCTGATCATTGGTTCAAACCTTCTGTAAAACATAATATCATAAGTAGTGAATATGCATAATTGAAATCATGAGGAACAATGGGAGACTCATCACAATCGACACCATTACGATAGAGCTTATGTGATGACCCAACTATCACACTCAAGTAGGCAGAGCCGACTAAAACCTTTCCAAGGCTAAAGATACTACCATGATATCATTATCAAGTTGAAGGCCCCTTGGGACAGGAGGAAAACTCACTGAGAGGTCCCCAATCAAATATATAAATGTACATTGGCGTGTAGTTCTGAGGCCGGGGAACCTTGGAACCCCAAGCTTACTCGGTGCTAGATATTACTCTCAAAAACATGCATAGTGCTCCCATCATTTTACAACGAAGCTGAAATAATAATCACATGCCTAGTCTAAAATCTGAACATGGAGAGTCTTGAATCCAAAACATATCATAAGCTTTAGTGGGAGTCTTGATTCCAGAACATATGATAAGCTAATATTATTAGCCTTGGCTAAATCATGAAAACATACTTAACTTGTGTGGGCTTACCCAAATCTCAAAATTATGCATACTTGAAATAGATTTCATAAGAAAAATCATGAATTCATACATAGGTAATTTATAAACATTGAATCATGCTATATATCTCATCATACTTGAAATCATAAATCATAAACTTGACTTTTCATGACAATTGTATAATTGGGCATAATCTTTCTAAAACCTGAAATCATGAATTTATAATCAAAATATGTATAAAATATACCCATGAATCTTAAGACACGGTTTGATACATGAAGGAAATTTACCCATAAACAAGTCATAGAGAATTTCATGAAATTGGGTTAAAACCCCATGAGATAACAAACATGAATTCATGGAATTGAGGAGAATTTTGAGCATAAGAGTGAAAGGAACTCTCATTCATAGACGTACATACTTGGGTAAGCTGAATCTAAACTTGACTTTGAAAACCCAAGAGATTTGGGGAAGAATTGAGGAATTTAAATTTTGATCTTCAATGGAAAATCTCTAAACTTGCATGAATAGGAGTTGAATGAATTAGACTAGGTTAAACTCCGTTAAAACACCTCTTTCATAGCTTAAAATGACGCAGTTTAGGGCTTAGGACCTTAAGAATTACAAAAATTCCCTTACTAATTTCGCAGAAAAATACTCACTACCAGAAGTAACGACTCTCACCATGAGTCGTACCTCGAAACCACGACTTGTGGTTACCACTCATTGTTGCTATAGTTTTGCTTGACTTCTGATGTTTTCCACGGATTAAACAATGACTCGTGCATTCTAACGATGAGTTGTTGACCCATCCGTGGCCATTGCTTCCAATTCCTCTGCCCCTTCCACTACAAGACGAAAAGGCCTTTAGAGAAAGAAAATTTTGTTGCTAAAAGTCCAAATCCAGTCGTTATTGTTCATATACAACTGAAAAAAATTGGTCTTGCCCCATCGTTAGTAGATCCGACTTTAAAAGTACACGACCAAATTCTAGTCCTGTTGTTAAGAAACCATTAGCAACGATCCAAAATTTAGTTGTTATTCCTCTTTTTGCGACCAAAATTTTCCTTCATTATTTATCATTTTGGTCACTAGAAAACTTTTGAACGACAACTATTCAATTGTTATAAGTGCTCTTAGCGACCAAAATCCTGTCATTAATTTTGTATTATATTGACAATTTAATGATTAAATTTTCTGTTTGTTGATGATTTTTTTAATAAATATAATTATATATTAAAAGTATTTGATCTTGATCATTTGTACAATTAAAAATAATTATTTCATATGCATTCATATGTAAAAAAATTATATTAGAAATTTCCAAAAATAATATATATAGTCAATATATTGATTTCTGATAAATTATATAATTTAAACAAAAAAATTTAAAAATCCTACAAAAAGAAATAATAGAATCTACCATATTATAAGTATGTACATGTGGTATCTTTAGAAAATCCTAGGAAAGTAAAGTAGGTTCTTTCACATCTTCAAATTGTTCGACATCTTCTGTTGTTTCAACTCGTTTCGCACTTGCAGATTCTTCGTGACTTGAAATTTTTAATCTATTACAAGAATACATGAGGCGCCTATTAATATCAAAAAATAAAAAATATTTAATTGAATATATAAATAATTAAATCCCAGTAGCAATAATATATTAGCAAATATTTCAATTCAAAAATTAAAATAAAAAGACTAATTTTTTTAAAGAAAATGGGTAGTAGGCAGTGGGCAGTGGCAGTGGCAGACGTAGATTCCATAGAATACAAGGTGAACTGTGAGCTATGAATAGTTAATCTCTGTTATTTTTCTTCTAACTCTGTTTTAGAGAAAAAACAGAGATTAACTAGTGGTAAGAGCATATTCAGGAACAAAGTAGCCATGTGTTCCTGCCACTCTGGTGGTAAGATGAGACTGTCCTTCTCTACTTTGCTTAACCAACCCAAAGTTAGCCACTCTTGGTTCATATCCACATCTAGTAGAATATTAGTAGCTTTAATGTCGTTGTGATAAATTGCAGATTTTACCCCATAATGCAGATATGTTAGTCCTTTTGCCACATCCAAAATTATGTTTTTTCTCTGAGGCCAAGTCAATCGTTGCTTCAGTATGTCTCCTTGATTTACAACAAATAAATGGTCATCAAGATTCCCATTGGGCATGTAGTTATAAATCAGGTATCTTTCACTCTCCCCACTTCCAACTCGATTCTCATCAGTCACACAATACCCCCTAAGTTATACAAGATTATGATGATTCAAGTTACAAATAATCCCAACCTCCTTGAAAATCAAATTCTATTATATTTTAGACAGAAACTACAGTCCGATCTTCTAAAGATCCTTTGTAAACTACGCCAAATCTCTCTATAAAATTCTTCTGTAAAATATTATCGGTTGACCTTTCAAGCTCCTGAATTTTGAACCCAACATCAGTATTAGCCCTCATTCTTCGCCTAGCACCGTATTTTCCATTTCCACATCATCATTTTTCCAACACCTTTTGTTCCACCATATATACAATCCAAACACCAAAGACATGCATAATACTGTCATACCAACTCCAGCCAACCCAAAGATTAGAGCCAAATGTCGGTTGCTTGATGAACTATTATTTGTCAAATCAATACTAAAAATACATGACATGGCACCTGTACTTTCAGGACCAAACTCATTGATAACGCCAGTAGCATAAAAAATGGTGAAGTAAAAGCAATCGGTGAAATGAGATGCATTACCATCAATTGCAATCATCTGTTGCTGAACTCTGAATCCTTAAAGCAGAAACTGAAGAGATAGCCAAGACTGAGTAAATTTCGTGGAAGCAAAAGTGAAGGTATCAATGGCTAAAAGTTGGGGACAAGAATAGTAAATATTTCTAATCAACAACAAGAATCTAACTCTTGTCCTCTTTACTTCCAAGTACAAAGACTTATATGCACATGGATCATTGATGGTCCATCTACTAGTTGATGTCAATCCCTCTATCATGGACACCAGCATTAAATAATTTATCTAATTTCTAAACTAGAGGACTAAAATGTAATAGTGTACAACATGTTTCTCAGATTTCAATGATCAATACACTCCCATTTTTTAAGGGGTTTTAAGGGCACATTTAAAGAGATGGGGACATGAGGTGCTGGCATTACACAACAGATGATCAACAGTTGATAAACACACATGAAGTAGCTAATAAAGATACTTCATTCATAGTTGGTAAAAAGGATTACTAACCTGCTAAATGATTCAACTAGTATTTTATTCACTTGACGATGTTGGTGATGAAGGCTATCTAAACATCACATTTTTAAAAAGTAGTTCACATTTCTTCTCTAGGTTATCCATGTGTATTTTCATTGATTCATTTTTCTTCTGAATCGCATTTAGCTCTTCTAATATTGCAGCTTTTTCTTTTCGACTCGCATTTAGCTCTTCTAACAATGCAGTTTTGCGGAGCTACCTCCTTTCTGTTCCTTATGGTTATTCTGTCACCAAATCCAACCACATGACACTTGCATTGAGGTCCAAAAAATCTCTCTACTACCTCAATATTAGTAAGAAATGGTTCAGCTTTTTGTATTTCCTGGATTTCTACCAGTTGAATACAAAAAATATTAAGATAATGTAATACAATAAATAAAAGTAATTAAAATAAAATTTATAAAAAAACATACATATTTTTCATAGGTTTCGAGTTCCAAAAGCTTCTTGTCCTTCCTACAATTCTCAAAGAATATAGTCTCCATATCTAGTGGATTACCATATTTTCCTCCCTTCACATTCAAATAAGAAGTCATATATTTGAAACGAAGAGGAACTTTCTTCATAGGTTACAACAACCACATAGTACCAATTCATAAATAATCTCTCTAATCGGCTTGCTACCAGTACGATGAGACATAGTCACCTTAGACCTATTGATTGCATTTTTCGTACTTTTTTCCTATAGTAACAACACATCAACAAAATTATGATAGGCAACTTAAACAAAAAATTAATAAATACCTTACCTTATATTCTTTAGTTAAAAAATTGTCCTTGACTAACCATTCCAAATTACTCTTGTCCACCCCTAAGGGCACATATTCTAGAACCTCCTCGAATATTTTAGACTGCACATTCCTGTGTAGCGATCCCCTCCGATCATTTCATAACCTTCTCATATGATTCAATACATGATCTCTATGATCAATCATGTCATCACTCTCAAGTATTTCCTAATATATATCACAGATGTCATTAAACATGAAACTCAAAGTTAAAATGAATTAGAAAAATAAAATTTAACCAACAAGCTTGTAATTATCCAAGTTCTTTTCTGCAAAACCAAAGACAGGTGAAAATAAGAGGCACACATATTCAAAAATATTTTCACCAATACTTATTTTATACTTTGATATTTTCCTGCCCGTACAAACATAATTAGCTACCATTTTCTGAATGATACGTAACTAAATTTCTTAGTTTTCCCAGTAATAGCATAGATTATGCATTTTAATGCTTTAAACCTAGCTATCATGTTCTCTTAAACCATGGTACAATGATATTATGAAAATCCAAAGAAAACAATGCACACGTGTCTGAGAAAATGTGAACCACATAGTGTTTAAATGTTACCTTTCCAGAACCTAGCTAACATATTCTCTTAAATCATGGTACAACGAAGATTATGATAATCTGAAGATAACAAATAACATGTGTCAGAGAAAAAATGAGCCAGAAAAAGTGTAAATGTTGCCTTTTCAGTTCCATAATGGAGTCCACTAGGGAACAAAAGCACAAATAACAAAAATGTTGGCGTAGTATGATAATTTAGAACTTCATACAAGAAGTGTTATTCTGGCACTGCAAGGATACTTGAAGAAATAACATTCCTAAGATATTAACGAGTATGAACTGGCCTGAAATATTAATTTATCTTCTAAAGCTAGAGATATCTCCTTCCTGGAGTCCAAAACATATAACAAAGATGGCCCAAGGAATGGTAATAGGGAATATGGTGTAAGAAGAACTGTCTTGTTGCTTTTGCAAATGAGAACTTTAATATAATCCCTACCATTTAAATGCACGCATTATAATTAAGTATCCTAATGTCTCAAAAAAAAGTCCCAAGTCCAAATTAAGCATAAATTATGATATACAAATCTAATGATCTAGACTAAGTATGTTTAGTGAAACCATAGAAGATATGAAATTATTGAGTTTGAACTTAAACCTATTCTAGAATCCTAGAAAACCAACTCATATGTTATTTGAACATTACATATATATTCCTGAATTCAAATTATGCTACAAATAATTAAGGCCAAAGGAATAAACTAAAAAGAATCCAAAAAGAGAAATTCAAATAGCACGTAATCATCTAAATCCTTACCGTGATAACATATTATGATCACGAACTAATTATGATCACGAACTAATGAACCTAAGTGTCTCAAAAATAAAGCATGATGGTCCCCAATAACTCAATTGTGGTAAAAAGTGACTCTAAGATTTTCTCCAGGTTTGAGTCCTTTAACAACTTTACAAAAATTTGGTCCTCTAACTTCTTTTACCTTGTCAAATATCACATGGACCTACAAGTTTTGATATAAGTCATACATAAAAAAAATCAATCCACTAACAATGAAAGTTTCTACAACTTGTGAAGGTTAAATACCTATTTCGCTTCATCGAGTCATGTCTTGCATCACTTCAACTTCGTCTTGAGGGAGGAGAGGATCATCTTCCATAAGATCAAAATCAGGAGGCACAAGGTTAGTCTTCTTTGCGAGTTCACTAAGATCATTAACTGTATTTTTACAACCTTTACTTTTTCCATCCAAAGTTCTCTTTTCAGCACTTCTTCTTATAGAGCTCATAGATGTAAAGCTTTGCGCTCTCCCCCTTGATAATGTAATTAAAACATTACAAAAACTAAAACCACTAATTATAGAAAATGACAATCTAAAAATAAGTTGTAGAATTTAAACCTTTACTTTTAATTATCAAAGTTCCCTTATCAAGGCTTTCTCTTACAGAGCCTAAAGATTTCAAGTCTTGCCCTTGTCCTGTTTTTGATTCAAGTGAAACATTATATAATCTCAATGGTCTAATAATAAAAAAAGATCTACAAATTAAGAAAATAAAATAAAATACCTGTTGTGCTTTACAGAGTCTCTTGCATTACTTAAAGATCTTCATGAGGAAAGGAAGTACCATCTTCTACTCGATCAAAATCAGGTTGCATAAAGTTCTTATCTTGTGCTAGTTTATTCATATCAGAATTTGTAGCACTATAACCTTTGCTTTTTCCAATTGAAGTTCTCTGCACATCACTCCCTATTACAGAGCCCAAAGAAGTAAAATTTTTCCCATTTACCCTTTCTACAAGTCAAATATTATAAAATCTCAATCGCCTAACAATAAAAAGAATCTGTATCTTGAGAAAAGAAACTACCCAGTTTTCTTTTTATAGTATCGTTCACTACTTATATTCATCTTGAGGGAAGGTAACATAATCTTCCATTGGTACAAAACTAGGATGCACAAGGTTATTTTTCTTCGCGAGTTCACTCAAATCATAGGCTACATTTTTACGATTCACTCAAATCATAAGCTGCATTTTTACGTCCTTTACTTTTTCCATCCAAAGTTCTCTTTTTAACACTTCCTGTTATAGAGCCAACAAATGTAAAGCTTTGCGCTCTGCCCCATTAATGTAATTCAAACATTAAAAAACCTCAAACCGCTAACTATAAAAAATGAACAACATAGTAAAGCTCAGCAAATTATACCCCTAGAGAAGTCAAGTCTAGTGAGGAGAAGATTTCTAGTTGTTTCCTAATGAGTATTTTGTTATGATAGAGAAAGATGTGTCAAAGGTATGTGAAGAAACATTTTGAACAAGATTAAGGAAAAAAGAACCAACTTCACATGGAATCAACTTGAGAAAATTTCAAATAAGAAGTACAACAGTATGTACCAATTCTTATAGCTAAAACATAACTCACAGATCAACAATACAACAGTAGGAATGTTAAGGTTACAAAAAATCTACAGCTTGAGAAAATAAACTACTTGATTTTCTTTTTAGAGTATCATTCACTACTTTATTTTCGTCATGAGGGAAGGTAACAACATCTTCCATTGGATCAAAACCAGGAGGCACAAGGTTTTTTTTTTTGCAACGATATTTTGATAATTAGTTGTAGAATTTAAACATTTGCTTTTAATTATCAGAGTTTCCTTATCAAGGCTTCCTTTTATAGAGCCCAACGATGTTAAGCCTTGCACTTGTCCTGATTCTAATTCATGTTAAACATTATATAATCTCAATGGCTTAACAATAAAAAAAGATCTGCAACTTGAGGAAATAAAATTAAATACCTGGTGTGCTTCTTAGAGTCTCTTGAATTACTTAAAGATCTTCATGAGGAAAGGAAGTATCATCTTCTACTTAATCAAAATCACATTACATAAGGTTCTTATTTTGTGCTAGTTCATTCGTATCTAAATTTGTAGCACTGTAACCTTTTCTTTTTCAATTGAAGATCTCTGTACATCACTCCCTATTACAGAGCAGAAAGAAGTGACTTTTTTTCCATTTACCCTTGCTACAAGTCAAATATTATAAAATCTCAATCGCCTACCAATAAAAAGAATCTGTATCTTGAGAAAATTAAAAACCTGATTTTCATTTCAGAGTATTCACTACTTCATATTTATCATGAGGGAAGGTAACATCATCCTTCGTTGGATGAAAACTAGGAGGTAAAAGGTTTGTTTTCTTTGCGAGTTCACTCAGATCATAAGCTACATTTCTAAAATAAAAAAAGATCTGCAACTTGAGAAAATAAAATAAAATACGTGATTTGCTTCTCAAAGTCTCTTGCATTACTTCAAGATCTTCATGAGTAAAGAAAGTATCATCTTCTACTCTATTAAAATAAAAACCAAATGTAGCTTGAAAAAATAAAATACCTGGTTTGCTTCTTGGAGTCTCTTGCATAACTTCAAATTGATTAATCAGGATTCTCTTTTCAGCATTAACTCTGACAGAGCCCATAGATCTAAAGCTTTGTCCTCGTCACCTAGCTAACGCACCAAGTGGAAGGAATGTGTGCTTAGAATTCTTTGAACTTTATCCCATTTCTAACTTCTTTGATGGATTCATCTCATTCTAATCTAGAATCAAACAACAGATTATTTTTCAATTAAGTAACAAAAGCTAAATATTGCTACACCCTGTCTCTATTCAATCTGTACAAAGTAAATAAGAAGATATTTTTTGTTGGATCAACCTCTATTTACTCTAAGTAATTCAATTGATCAAAGATATAAGATTATCATTAAAGTTACATAAAAAATATCCTAACTACATACATATCAATGACAAACTATAAACATATAAAATGAAGTTACAAACCTGTATGAGTTAAATTCTTTTCCTTTTTTCTTGAGTAGAATCATCTAACTCCTCTATATCATCATCATTTTGTTTCACAACATCAAAAGAATTACGATGAAGAACCTTTCGCACCACATTCCAGCCTTTATTGGAATGATCGCTGGCAAAATATACTTGCGATGCTTGGCTAGCTAATATAAAAGGCTCATTTGTTTTCAAAAATCAATGGTGGTTAACACTTATAAAGACATATTAATATATTTTAACTCCCCTTTCTTGTTCATGTACATCAAACCACATACATCTAAACAAAACCAGTCTTCTCCCCCCAATAAATTGAAATTCAAGAATCTTTGTTAGTTCTCCATAGTAATAAATGGTTCTATCTTTTTCATCGACCTCACCAGCAACCACTACCCCACAATTTTGAGTCCTCAAACCTATATCAGGTTCTTAAACATGAAATCTATATCTATTAATAATGTAGCCTTTAAAACTTGTCATGTATTTCATAGGACCGCGAGACAATGAGAGAAAATCTATCATCTTCTTACTATTATCGTATTTGTATAATCCTGCAACCTATCCATAATTAAGGACATAGATTAGCAAATATTATTTACATACTTGATTTGAAAAATAATGGTATTTAAATAGTTTTCAGCTTTTCTTTGAACCAACTGATGAATTGCCTATCTGAATTTTTTTGAGACGAATCACATGGAGTTTGAGAAAACTCTCTACAAAAGATTGAAGCATATTAATTAACAAACCAGGAGTAAATGAAAATTTTGGAGAAGTTATAAGTACATTAATTGATAGAGTCATTACTTACTCGAGAAATGGTTGAACTTCATCGCAATTCTTCAAAATATAAAAATGGGCTTACTCCATTACATTTGAATCAAGTCGATGTTGCTTGCCACCTCTTAACATAGTGAACATAGTGGAAGTCTAAGCATAACATATAATCCAAAAATATAACATGAGTCTGAAGCTGAATACAATCTATTGTCTGAAAAGCCTCTAATTATGATGAGTTGATGTGACAAGACCCGAACTAACTCTCTAAGTATGTAACTGAAAATACGCAAACACAACTGAATAAAAGAGGGGCCCTCGAAAGATGAGGACTCACCAACAGAGACTGATGCTATCTCCGGAAGCTGGCTAGAGACAGAGCTGAGTATGAAGATCGGAGCCTGTATCAAAAAATGATACAACATAGAGTATGCGGTCAGTACGTGGAATGTACCGAGTATGCAAGGTAAGTAAAACCAGATAAATAAGTAAAATAATTTAAAACATGTATAATATAAAACATAGTCAAGATAAGAATCTGTGAGTAGGGCTTGGATGCTATTTTCTGAAATCATGATCGGAACATAATATAACATCATAACTGAATCAATTGACCCAAAGCTGAATTCTGATAATTATAAGTAAAACTGAACATTGGGTCAACCCACTTTAGAACATATATAGATATCATGAATGACAAACACATGAAATCATGAGGACCAATGGGAGACTCATTATATAACCAACATTACCACGATAGAGCTACATGGTCCCAACTATTACACTCAAGTGGGTAGAGCCATCCAAAGCCTTATCAGGGCTAAGGACGATACCATGATATCGATATCAAGGTCAAGGCCCATTCGAGGCAGGGGATAGCTCACAAGTGAGGTCCCAAAGTATATATATGATATGCAAACCTACGTTGGCACATAGTTTTGAGGCATAGGGTTGTCTGACCCTTAGCCTACTCGGTGCTAGACACTACTCCTAAAAACATGCATATGCTCTGCATCGTTTTTCAACGAAGCTGACCATCGTCTCTTGACAAAGCTGACCATCGTCTATTGATGAAGCTTAATAATCAAATACATATCAAATCTAAAATCATATATGAGGAGCTTTAGCTCAAACCATACCACAAGCTAAACATAATTGGGAGTCTTAACTCAAAAATCATGTGGTAAGCTAATTCGTGAAATCATAAATCATACTTGAACATATGGGCATTGCCCAATACTTTAATCATCCTATAAAATACTTAATTCACTTAAAAACATGATCATAAACATAGGTAACATGAAAAGTTATCTTTCATCAATAATATCTCATCATAGTTAAACATTCGTCATAAATCTCAACTTTCATGAACTTTCATAAATGGAAATTTTAATTTATAAAGCTTGAAGCAGTATTATAATTGAAACAATGTAAAACATGTCTATGAATCATAATTCAATAATAAAAGCATGCTCAGATCATACCCATGTAGAAAATTAGGAATTTCATGCATTTGGTTAAAATCCCAAAGAATCAACATATGGATTTTCATGAATTGGAGAGAGATTGGGCATGGGTGTGAACAAAATCAGCCATTCATGACCTTGCATACCTGATAGGATCTGAGTCTACCACTTTTTTGATTGCTCAATGAAGAATTGAAGAAAAACTTGTAGAAAACCTAAGCATGATCATCTTCTAAGCCCTCAACTTACATGCCTGAATGTGAATGAGCCTAGAATTAACTTACCCCTCATAAAACTACCTATTTTGAGCTTAAAATGACATTGTTAAGGATCCTAGGGCTTAGAAATGACAAAATACCCTTAATGAAAATCCTGAAAAAACTAAATTGTCTATGACAACGGACGTCAGTACAATCCGTTGCTAGCTTCTACGATCCATTGTTACCTCCCATTTCTACGCCCTGAATTCAGGTCTCTAATCTCCTACAAGGACCGGACAGGATGAGTCATTGTTAGCTCAAATGACTTGTTGTTGTCGGTTGTCGTCACCACTTCCTTAACCTGGGGATCCCCTTATACGGCTACTGACCACAACCTATTGTTACTTGCAATGGGTTGTGCTACAACTCATTACTTCCTCTTTGACCAAGGACCAGTCTCACAGCGACCCAATCCAACGACTAGTAACGTCAAACAACGGGTCGTTCCTGTACCCGTTACATCCAACTCCAACCTGTAGTGCCTCACCACGGACACATCCTACAGATCGTTAGTAGCACTAATGACCCGTAGCACGACCCATTCTAAGAACATTTTTTCTTGATTTCTACCACTTTTCATTTTTAAATCCTGGGTATAGTCCTGGGCACTTTCGGGGTATTACAATATCTCTCCCTTGGGAACATTCATCCTCGAATGTGGGAAAACATATAGAAAATAGAGATATGCAATCATCATAATCAATTACTGATCATATAAGTTGAAAACTGATGAAATGACTAACTCTGATTTAAACAACATGTCTAAACGGAATTGATGGATCATATATACATCCATATACCTAAAAGAAACAAAGGCACAATAATTGAACATGAAATTGAATAGAGTTTTAGGGAAAAAACTGATACCTCAAGATGGAATTGAGCCGATAGGGAATAAATGTGGGTATTTATCCATCATACTACTTTGGCTTCCCACGTAGCCCCCTCAACATGTTGATTCCTCCGTAAAACTTTAACTAAAGATACTTCTTTGTTTCTTAACCTTCGAACCTGATGATCCAGTATTTCCATTGGAAGCTCCTCACAACTAAGGCTGTCTTTAACACCTACACTCTTCACCGGAACAACTAAAGCTGGATCCCCCAAACACTTTTTTAAGAGCAATACATGAAAAACAAGATGAATGGAAGCTAATTTCGAGGGCAAATCCAATTCATATGCCACCTTGCCAACCCGATTCACAATCCCGTAGGGGCAAACATAATGAGGGCTAAGTTTTCATTTCTTTTCGAACCTCATCACTCCCTTCATTGGAGACACCTTTAGAAACATCAAATCATCAAATTCAAACTCAAGTTCCCTCCTCCTCGCATCAGCATAGGACTTTTGGCGACTTTGAGCTATTTTAAACCTGTCCCATATCATCACAGCCTCGCTGACTTCAAACCAACCAATTGGCAATCTACACCTCCACCTATAGAGAGCCTCAAATGGAGCCATTTGAGAGCATGCTGGAATGATAGTTGTTATTATTAGCAAACTCAATAAGAGGAAAATGGTCATCCCAACTACCCTTGAAGTCAATCAAACATGCTCTCAACATTTCCTCGAGAATCTGAATTGTCCGCTCCACCTGACCATCCATTTGTGGGTGAAATGTTGTATTGAGCTTAACTTGAGTACCAAGTCCCTTTTGAAATGACCTCCAAAACTAAGAAGGTAAACTGAGTACCTTTGTCTGATATGATGGACAAGGGCACTCCATGCAATCGAACTAGCTCTCGGATGTATAGTTTGGCATAATATTCCGCTGAATTAGTGGTCTTGACCAGTAGAAAGTGAGCGGCTTTGTCAACCTGTCCACAACCACCCAAATGGATTCATAATGCTGATGAGTACGAGCCAACCCTGTGATGAAGTCCATATTGATTTATTCCTACTTCCAAGTAAGAATACTGATATCCTGAAGCACACCTCCTAATGTCTGATGCTCAACCTTCACTTCCTGATAGTTTGGACACTTGGCTACAAATTCTGCGATGTCTTTCCACATG
The DNA here is from genome assembly GCA_018107945.1 of Datura stramonium. Lineage (NCBI taxonomy): Eukaryota > Viridiplantae > Streptophyta > Magnoliopsida > Solanales > Solanaceae > Datura > Datura stramonium. Next base: position 125,738 of record JACEIK010002643.1, read on the forward strand.
CCATTCCACTAATAGACTTCCCGTAGGTCTTAGTACATCTTGGTGGCACCTGGATGTATCGAATACCTGGAACCATAAGCTTATGCAACATCCAATCTCTCAAATCATCAACGTTTGGGACACACAAGTGACCCTGATATTGAAGCACGCCATCTCCCCCTTTGGAGAAGACCTCTACCTTCTGATTCTATACGGCTTCCTTTAACTTTACCAAAAAGGGATACTCGTCTTGTCTAGCTTTTACATCAGTCACCAAGAATGATTCTGGTCCTTTATGAACTATAGACCGCCATCGATCGAGTCAATCAAATGAACTCCCAACCTTGCAAGTCGATGCACATCCTTCCCCAGTGCCTTCTTTCCCTCATCTACATGGGACACACTTTCCATGGAGAGTCTACTAAGTGCCTCTGCTACTACATTAGCCTTGCCCGGATGGTAAACGACACTCATATCATAATCCATATGTAACTCCAACCACCTCCTTTGAGGTAGGTTAAGATCCTTCTGAGTAAACACATATTGTAGGCTTTTTTTGTCCATAGAAACATCTACATGGACCCCATAAAAATAGTGTCTCCATATCTTCAAGCCGAATACCACTGCCGCCAATCAAGATCATGGGTCAGGTAATTCCTTTCATAAACCTTCAACTGCTTGAAAGCGTATTCTATCACTACCATGCTACATCAATACGAAACCAAGGCCGGTTCTTGAAGCATCACAATACACCAAAAACCCATCAGTACCCTTCGGTAGAGTTAACACCGGTGCTGAGGTAAGTAGAGTCTTCAACTCCTGAAAGCTCCTCTCACAAGCATCCGACCATTGGATTTTCACTTTCTTTTGGGTCAATTAAGTCAATGGCGCTACAATAGATGAAAAGCCCTAAAAAAATCTCCGATAGTAGCCAGCTAAGGCCAGAAAGCTCCTGATATCTGAAGAATTCACCGGTCTAGGCCAGTTCTTCGCTGCTTCTATTTTATAAGAGTCCACCTTTATGCCCTCACTTTACACCACATGGCCCAAAAGTGCCACCGAGTTCAACCAAAACTCGCACTTGTTGAATTTGGCATATGGTTGTCGATCCTTGAGAGTTTGTAGCACCACCCTCAAATGAGTGGCATGCTCCTCCTCACTCCATTAGTATATTAGGATGTCATCAAAAACATTATCGCGAACATATCCAAGTATGGCTTGAACACCCTGTTCATCAAATACATAAAAGATTCAAGAGCATTCGTTAGTCCAAAAGACATAACTACAAATTCATAATGACCATACAACATCCTGAAGGCTGTCTTCGGGATGTCACTCTCCCGAGCCTTGAGTTGATGGTATCGGATCTGAGGTCTATCTTTGAAAAGCACTTGGATCCCTGAAGTTGGTCAAACAAATCATCAATCCTGGTAGAGGATACCTGTTCTTGATGGTTATCTTGTTCAATTGCCGATAATCAATGCACATACGGAGAGAACCATCTTTCTTCCGAACAAAGAGAACTAGTGCACCCCATGGAGATTTGCTTGGTCTAATGAAACCCTTATCCAAAAGTTCTTTCAGCTACTCCTTTAACTAATTTAACTCAGTTGGGGCCATTTTGTAAGGAGGAATAGATATAAGGTGCGTATCGGGAAGAAAGTCAATACCAAAATCAATCGCCCGCTCGGGATGGATTCCCGGTAGATCATCTAGGAAGACTTCTGGATACTCACATACAATTGTGATGACTGGATAGTCAGGGTCTCGGACATAGCATCCTTAACCCTAACTAGATGGTATACACAACCTTTGGAGATCATCTTCCGCCTTAATGTAGCAAATGAAATGACCTACAGGAATGACTGAACTACCCTTCCACTTTATGACTGGTTCAACCGGAAATCTGAACTCTACTGCCTGGGTTCTACAATTAACTGAGGCATAACATGCAAATAGACAATTCATGCCGAGGATAACATCAAAATGGTCATCGTTAACTCTACTAGATCTACTGAGGTGACTTTCCGAAGGACTATGACCGGGAAACTTCTATATACCTGTCAAGCTACAACTGAATCACCCACTGGAGTAGAGACTGAGAAGGGTTCTGACAAGATTTCGAGATTGACTCCAAAACTTCTAGCCACATAAGGTGTCACAAAAGACAAGGTAGCCCGTGGATCTAAAAAAGCATATACATCAAGATGGAAAACTCATAACATACCGGTGACTACATTTGAGGAGACCTTCGGCTCCTGGAGAGATACTAAGGCATAGAATCTATTTAGGTGTTGACCACCACCTGCGCTAGTAGAAGCCCCCTACTGAGTGGGGCGTACAGGTAAAGCTGCTGAACTGGAAGTTAGGCCTCGACCCCGATCATGGCCCTGTCTAGCTGCTGGGAAATCTCTGAGCATATGTCCAGGCATCCCACACCTAAAGACCTGTACCCGCCAAGCACTGATCTGTGTGCCCTCGATCACACCTGCCAAAAATTGGGATACTGGAATCTGCGGGCCTACTACTCTAACCCCTAGATCCTGATGCTCGTCGTCTCTGGTCATGCCTAGGTCTGAATGTCACACTCATCGCTGAAGATGCTAGGGCTGAAGAGTTCTGGTGGGTCTGCTGTCAGTGCCCACCACCTGGCCTCAGTTGAGGGAATCTATAGCTATCTATCCTAGCCCTCTTGGCCTCTCTCTCCCTCATTTGCGCCGCCTCCAACTACTGGGCATATAAGACTATCTGAGGGAAATCCATATCCTGATAGAGCATAGCGGTCCTGTAATCCTTGTCTAGATAGTCCGCCACCCCATGAACAAACCTGCTCACTCGCGCCCTCTGATCGACCACTAACTCTGGGGCGTACTTTGACAGACGAGTGAACTCTAAGGCATATTCCTGCACATTCATCTTCCCCTGCTTAAGATTCACGAACTCGGTCACCTTTAACTCCCTCATTTTACGAGGGAAGAACCGATCTAGAAAAGCAACATGAAACTCCTCCCAACTGATAGGGCCTTCTCCGACTGCCCTACAATCCTTCCACGATCTAAACAAAATGTGTGAGACCCCCTTCAACTGATATGAGGCCAAATCAGCACTCTTCTCCATTCACCCCCATGACCTGGGTGATCTTCACAATCTCCTCAATAAATTCATATAGATCCTCGTCCACCTTTGACCTAAGAAACTCTGGTGGGTTCATCCTTAGAAAATCTCTGACTCGTGTTTGCATTGCATTCCCGTTCTACGGGACATGCGCCACTGCCTGCTTGTTGACCTGAGCGGTCAACGCCTGCGCTAGCATCTAAATGGCTGCCCTGAATTCAGCATGGGCAACCGCTCTGGTGCATGGTGCTCGTGGACTGGTGGGGCTTGTTGGTGCCCGTCTCCCTTGCCATCCTCATGGCCATATCCATTCCCATTCCTTCTACCAATAACTCTACGGGGAGGCATGATTCTGAAATCGCGAACAATATGATTTAGAAGGATAGAGAGACATTTCACCGCACGACATAAATCATGAAAGAAGGGACATTTCCTAAACGTCTCATAGCCTCTTCGTCATAAGTGTGGAGCTCCTCACACCCATGAAAAATATTCTACTTAACGCATATTTTAGAAAATCAAGGATACTTCAGAACTTATCGCTCTGATACAAAGTTTATCATGACCCAAACATAGGGCCAGATCAAGACACATATAAGGAGCCCCGAGAGACTCCAAGTTGACCCATAGCATGAACATACATCTAACTCAATCAGAAGACTTAACATAGTAAATATAGCGGAAGTATAAGCATAACATATAATCCAGAAATACAACACGAGTCTGAAGCTGAATACAATCTATTGTCTAAAAAGCATCTAATTCTAATGAGTTGATGGGGCAAGACCCCAACTAACTCTCTAAGTTTGTAACTGAAAATACGCAAAGAGTGTTAAAAAAAGAAGGGCCCTCGATAGATGAGGACTCACCAACAGAGACTGGTGTTAACTCCAGAAGCTGGGTAGTGACAGAGCTAAGTCTGAAGATCGGAGCATGTATTATAACACAATACAACATAGAGTATACATTCAGTACGTAGAATATACAGAGTACGTAAGGTAAGTAAAATCGCCCAAATAAGTAAAATCATTTAAAACATGCATAATATAAAACATAATCAAGATAAGAATCTGTGAGTAGGGCTTGTATGCTATTTTCTGAAATCATGATCTGAACATAACATAACATCATAACTAAATCAATTGACCCAAATCTGAAATTTGATAATCATAAGTAAAACTGAACATTGGGTCAAACCTACTTTAGAACATATATAAATATCATGAATGATAAACATGCATAATTAAAATCATGAGGAATAATGAGAGACTCATCATATAACTAATATTACCACGATAGAGCTTATGTGGTCCCAACTATCACACTCAAGTGGGTAGAGCCATCCAAAGCCTTGTCAGGGCTAAGGAAGATACCATGATATCGATATCGAGGTCAAGGCCCATTCCTGGTAGGGGAGAGTAACAAGGGAGGTCCCAAAGTATATATATGATATGTAAACCTACGTTGGCGCATAGTTCTGAGGCCTAGGGTTGCCCGACCCTTAGCCTTCTCGGTGCTAGACACTATTCCCAAAAACATGCATATGCTCTCCATCGTTTTTCAGCGAAGCTAACCATCATGTATTGATGAAGCTGAATAATAAAATACATATCAAATCTAAAATCATATATAAGGATCTTTAGCTCAAATCATACCACAATCTGCACATAATTAGGAGTTTTAACTCCAAAACCATGTGGTAAGCTAATTCATGAATTCATAAATCATATTTGAACATATGGGCATTGTCCAATACTTTGATCATGCTAGAAAATACTTAATTCACTTGAAAACATGATCATAAATTTGGTTAACTTGAAAAAATGCTTTTCATCAGTAATATCTCATCATACTTGAACATTCATCATAAATCTCAACTTTCATGAACTTCTCATAAATGGGCATTTTAATTTATAAAGCTTGATACATGATTATAATTGAAAACAATGTCGAACTTGTCCATGAATCATAATTCAATAATAAAAGCATTCTTAGATCATACCCATATAGAAAATTAGGAATTTCACGTATTGGGTTAAAACTCCATAGAATCAATATATGGATTTTCATGAATTAGAGAGAAATTGGGCGTGGGTGTGAACAAATTCACCAATTCATGACCTTACATACCTGATAGGATCTGAGTCTACCACCTTTCTGATTGCCCAATGAATAATTGAAGAAAAACTTGTACAAAACATAAGCTTGATCACCTTCTAAGCCCTTAACTTGCATGCATGAACATGAATGATCCTAGAATGAACTTACCCCTCATAAAACTACCTATTTCGAGCTTAAAATGACTTAGTTTAGTACCCTAGGGCTTAGGAATGAAAAAAATAAACTTAATGAAAATCTTGGAAAAACTAAACTGCCTATGACAACGGACGTTAGTACGATCCGTTTCCAGCTCCTACGATCTATTGTAACCTCCCATTGCTACGCCCTAAATTCAGGTCTCTAATCTCCTATAATGACCGGACAAGATGAGTCATTGCTAGCTTAAACAACTCGTTGCTGTCAGTCGTCGTCACCACTTCCTTAACCTGGGGATCCCCTTATATGGCTGCTGAGCACGACCCGTTGTTACTTGCAACGGGTCGTTATACGGCTCATTACTTCTCCCTTGACCATGGACCAGTCTCACAATGACCCAATCATGAATCGTAACGTCAAACATTGGGCCGCTCCTGGACCCGTTACTTCCAACTCCAACCTGCAGTACCTCACCACGGACACATCCTACAGATCGTTAGTAGCACCAACGACCCATACCATGACCCATTTTAAGAACATTTTTTTGCTAATTTTTGCCACTTTTTATTTTTAAATCTCGGGTCTAGTCCTAGGCACTTTCCCGGTATTACATCTACGCAAGCTCTATTATGAATAAAAAGCTTTAGAAAGTATAACCATCTCTCCACTGAATATATTGATCGATATTGAACAGGTCCAGAAATCATAGCTTCATTAGCTAAATTAATTGGCAAGTGCTCCATGAAATAAAAAAAATGTAGGAATGAAAACTTTTTCTAACTTTCATTGAGTTACAAGAATTTGTGCTCCTATTTGTTCCAACTCTTTAAGTCTTAAACACTTTTCTCCAAGCAGATTGAAAAAAATGATAACTCAATTAGTGGCTCACGCACATCTTTGCATAGCATACTACGTATGGCAAGTCGGATTAAATTGTTAAGAAGAATATGACAATCATGACTCTTTAATCCTGAAATTTTGTGTTCTTTTACATTGATGCACTGAGAAACATTTGATGAAAATCCATCAGGGACCTTTAAATCCTTCAGAAAACTTAAAAACTTATGCTTCTCTTCGGGAGATAATGTGAAACTTGCTATTCGTAACTCATATTTATCCCCATTTTTTATTGGATGTAATCCTTTCCTTATGTTCAATTGCTTGCAAATCCAAGCGACTTTTCAAGGAGTATTTTGTTTTTCCTTTGATATATAAGATTGTCCTAAAAATATTATCACATATATCTTTTCAATGTGCATCACATCTAAATTATGCCGCAACAACGAAGTTTTCCAATATGGGAGATCAAAGAATATACTCTTCTTATTCCAATTATCACCCCTTCTCTGATGTGAAACTTGAACCTTCTTATTTTGATCTTTTTTTAGTAGTAACCCATCTAAATAAGCCACTTGATAAAGTATATCTTCACCGAACAACGTATTTGGCACTAATCTCCACTCTTTAATGCCATCAAATGACTTTTTATCATTCCTCAATTTGTGATTAAGAGGAAGAAAGCATCTATGACCCATATACCAATGCGTTATACCATTTTCTAATCTAATTGAGAATGTTTCTTTGTTGCAAATTGGGAAAGCCAATTTTCCTTTTGTACTCTATCCGGACAAATTCCAATATGCTGGAAAGTCATTAATGGTCCATAACAAAGAAACATGCAATGAGAAGTTCTGTCTAGTGGACGCATCAAAAGTATCAACTCCAGTGTCCCATAATTCATTTAATTCATCAATAAAAGGTTGGAGATAAACATCAATTGCATCTCTAGGGTTTTCAGGACCAGGTATAAGCATCGACAAAATAAAATTTTCTTTCTTCATACATAACCAAGGTGGTAAATTATAAGAAATAAATACCACAGGAAAATTCTATATGGAGTTCTAGAATATACAAATGGTTGAAAACCATCACTATCAAGTCCAAGTCTAACATTATGAGGCTCAACAGCAAACCATTGACGAAGTTCATCAAATTTTTTCCATGTTTTTTAATCAACCGGGTACTTATAGTTCCATCATTTGCTTTTTTCTCATGATCTCATCTCATTAAAGAAGATGTTTTGAAGGATATATACAATCTTTGAAGTCTTGACTTTAGAGAAAATTAATGTAAAATCGTGTATAGTATCTTTTTTCCTTTTTAAAATTTGGTTCCCCCACTATGTTTGTCCTCCTTCCATCTAGATGCACCACAAATTTTGAAAGAATCAACAAACTTATCATTCTTCCAATATAACATGCAATCATTCGTACACGCATCGATCTTCTCATAAGAAATCACTAGGCTCTGAATTATCTTCTTTGCTCCATAATACGAATCTGGCAAGTTTGATCCATCGAGCAATAAATCTTTCTTCAACATTTTCAACAACATTGTAAATAACTCATTACTCTGACTATCAATACTTTTAATATGAAGAAAATTTACCAAAGTAGAATGTTTGGAAAGTTTTGAACCTTCGTACAATGGTTGATCAAAATCCTTTTCAATTTGGTTCTTCCTCAAGAAAGTCATCACCAGTCAGTGTTTATATTATCTATATTAAAAGAGGGCTGTAAATCTGTTAGAATCATTCTGGACAATTTCATTATCACCTTCTACAGATTCGGAATCTGATTCTTCTGTCTCACCAAAAGGTATAATTTTGAATTTTTCCACATACTATTAAATGTGACCTGACCATCTCTCGTGTTCTTGAAACTTCATTACAACATCTTACACATGGACAACACATTTTATTTGCTTCTGTCAATCTTGTAAAACTATAATCCAAAAGTTGTATACCCTATGTATGTAAGGATCATCAAGTCTATTATGAACAAGTTGCATCAATTGCTTATCAGGTGCCATAATCTGCTCTAGCATATAGGGATATACAAATATTTTACTACATAAATGCAAAAGGTGAAACAACAAAACATATATTCATTGGGACAATAAATAATAAATACTAAAAAATAAGAAGATGTTGGAGGAAAAAATATTGGTTTCTATTCTTGTTTACTAATTTTCTCCTATAATCATTAAACTAGCTAAATGTCACAACTCCAGTCTACACCCTGGACGAGACATGGTACTTGGTGCCACAAGTGACCCCAAGATAATCCATAATCTAATATTTCACTTGTAAACTAAGTAAACATAAGCAGAAGCTATAAAAAATAATTATCCAAGAAGTACTAATTTGAAAAGAGTAAATATATCTAAAAAGAATACTGAACAACTATATCTGAAAGCCAACTACTGACTAATGAGTTGCTGGGACAAGCCCCCAGCTAACTCTAAAATTTGTCTAAACAAGACCTAAATGAAAAACAAATATTGTCCTCGGAAGATGAGAACTCACCAACTAATGTTGCTGCTGAAATTGTTAGAGGGAAGTACTGACGATGATGAGACTGAGAACTTGCGCCTATATCATAATATGTTACAACATAGAAATTATGCGTCGATACTTTTAATGTAATGAGTAAATGAGATATAAAATAAGCATGGAAAATACACAACTAAACTGAAATGACCAACTAATACTGAATATTAATAAAAACTGAGCTATAATTGATATGTTCAATAAACATATCCTAGAACTGAGTGATTTAATTTAACTAAACTGAACCAAACTGAATTGTAACTGTACTGATAAGTGGGAGAGTCTATAACTAACATATAACCACGTGAGCTAAACGTGCAGTCCAATGTATACACTCCATCGGAGAAAGCCCACTATACATTGCCAGGGTATAATAGTTGAGCTGGATCATAACAAATCTGGGGCCGGATGGTCCAATAACCTATGGTGGCAATGTAGTTCTGGGAACCTGGGTACGTTCGAACCCGAGTCCGCTCGGTGCTTAGCACTACTCCCACTAGATTATAATACCCCGAAAAACATAAAATCAGACTTGGGAGTTGTAATGGAGAAAATAGAATTTTCTACACCAGGTCACATGACGATTCTTCCAGTGACCCGTCAGGAACCCCACGAGTCATACTCGTGGGGAAAGGCTGGGACTTGGTTGAAAATTTCAAGTTTGGGGTGACCAGAGGTGTAACCATGAGTCATTGTGTGGTCCATGGACAAAGGTTTACTGAAGGATGACATATTTGGATAGTGTGGTCGTGGTCAACATCGTGATTCTTTGAGTGGGTCATGGTCAGTAGTTGGTTAAAGGTTGAATGTTTTTTTGGTAGTGTCCCTAACATGTGTCACCATGAGTGGTAGGTTACACCACGAGTCGTGGTGTCCCTCGTGGCGATCAGTGAAGATGGAGTCCAGTGAAGGCGAAGATTGGTAGACCACGAGTCTTGATCCAAGGCACGAGTCATCTAGTCCCTCGTGGGGACTGGTAGTGTGTTTTTCCTTGCAAATTTAATAAGGGTTTTTCCATAATTCCTAAGTTCCTAAGGCCTAAACTGCATCATTTTAAGCTCAAAATGGAGTGTTTTAAGAAGGGTTAAGTCATTCTAAGCTTATCCTAATTCATGCATGCAAGCTTAAGGGTTTGAGAGGTGATCAAGCCAAGTTCTTCAAAGTTCTTCCTCAATTTTCTTTGGGCAATGAAGGAAGTGGTGAAATCAAATCTCTTCAGGTATGTAAGGCTATGAATGGGTGCAATAGTCCACACCAATGCCCAACTCTCTCTAAATTCATGATGTTCTAATTGATGATTCCATGGGGATTTTACCTAATGTGTGAATTTCCTAAGTATCAATCATGGGTATGATTTAATCATGTTTTCAATGTTGAGTTATGATTAATGGGCAGATTTTACAATATTTAAATTACAAATTATGTTTTCATGTCTTCTAAATTATGATGCACTTTCATGAAAGTTTATGAATGTTGAGATCAATGAAATGTGTATTCAAGTATGATGAGATGTTTATGAAGAAAGTATGATTTCGAAACACCCATGTCTACGTTCATGTTTTCAAAGTGAATAAAGTTGATTTCAAGCATGTGTAAGTATTGGGCAAGCCCATTTGATCAGGTATGTTTTTATAATTTCATGAATTAGCTTACCATATGGTTTTAGAGTCTAGACTCTCATTATTTTCAACTTGTGGTATAATTTGAGCCAAGGCTCCTCATGATATGATTTCATATTTATGTATGTATATTACGAGTCAACTTCGTCTCTAGATGATGGTTCAAATTCGTTGAAAAATGATGGAGAACATATGCATGTTTTTGGGAGTAGTGTCTAGCAATGAGTGGGCTAAGGGTCAGTCACCCCTATGCCTCTGAACTACGCGCCAATGCAGGTATGATCAGATTATTTGGGACCTCTCTTCTGAGGTTCCCCTGCCGCAAGGGGCCTTAATCTTGATATCGATATCATGGTAGCGTCCTTAGCCCTAGCAAATCTTTGACGGCTCAACCAACTTGAGTGTGATAGTCGGGACCACGTAAGCTCTATCATGGTAATATTGGTTATATGATGAGTCTTCCATTGTTCCTCATGATTTCAATTATGCATGTACATCAGTCATGATATTATGTTTTCAGCAGGTTTGACCCAATGTTTAGTTTTACTTAGGATTATCAGTTTTTAGCTTTGGGTCATTCAATTCAGTTATGATGTTCAGTTATGTTCAGATCATGATTTCATAAAATAGCATATGCAAGTCCTACTCTCAGAATCTCATCTTGATTATGTTTTATTATATGCATGATTTATAATTTTACATACTTAGCGGTTTTACTTACCTTGCATACTCAGTACATTCCCCGTATTGACCACATACTATATGCTATATCATTTCATGATACAGGCTTGATATTCAGGCTCAATCCCGTCGCTAATCAGAATGCCGACGTTAGCTTTCCTCAGCCCCAATTGGTGATTCCTCATCTTTCGAGGGCTCTACTCATCAGTTATATTTTGTATTTTTAGTTTTTTAGGCTATTGTGAGTTAGTTGGGGTCTTGTCCAATCAACTCGTCAGTATTAGAGACTTTTCAGAAATAGCTTATATTCAGCTTTAAGACTTATGTATGTATTCAGATGTTATGTTATGTTTAGACTTCCGCTATGTTAAGTATGATGATCTTCAATATTATTTGAATGATTTAAATTTTATGTTCATTCCATGGGTCGACTTGGAGCCTCTGTGGGTTCCTTGTCCCGTGTCTCGATCCGGGCCTTTGTTCGGATCGTGACAAACTTTGTATCAGAGCCTTAGATTTTGAAGTGTCCTAGGGTGTTCGAAAGCCCCGTTAATTAGAGTCTTTTTCATGGGTGTGAAACGCAACACACTTATGATGAAGTGTCTACGAGACATTTAGGAAATGTTACCTTCTTTCATGATCTAAGTCATGCGATGAAATGTCTCTCTATCCTTCTAACTCATGCTATACGTGCTTGAAGAATCGTGCTTCCTTGTAGAGTTAATGAAAGGAGAAATGGCAATGGAGACAGGTACCAGCAGGCCCCACCAGCCCACGAGTAGCATGTACTCGAGCCGATTGCCCATGTAGAGTTTAGGTCAGCCATTCAGATGTTAGCCCAGGCCTTGACCTCCCCTTTCAATTAGCAGGCAGTAGTGCATGTCCCTCAAAAAAGGAATGCTGCGGCAGCAAGGGTTAGAGATTTTCTAAGGATGAACCTTCTAGAGTTTCTAGGATCAATGGTGGACGAGGATCAACATGAGTTCATTAAGGAAGTTCGGAAGATCACCTAGATTATGGGGGTGACTGGGGAGGAGTGCGCCGATTTATCCTCATACCAGTTGAAAGGGGTTGTGCACATTTGGTTCAAGCAATGGAAAGATAGTAGGACAATTGGAGTAGGCCCTATCAATTAGGATGAGTTCCATGCCACTTTTCTGGATCGATTCTTCCCTTGGGAGATGAGGGAGATCAAAGTAGCCGAGTTTGTGAATCTAAAGAAAGGGAACATGACCATTCAGGAGTATGCCTTGGAGTTCACTCGTCTGTCCAAGTATGCAACTAAGATGGTGGTGGATCAGAGAGCCTGTGTGAGCAGGTTTGTATGTGGGATAGCAGACTACTTGGTCAGGGATTATCGGATCGCGATGCTTCTTTAGGATATTGACTTTTCTTGGATAGTAATGTATACCCAGTAGATGGAGGCAGTACAGATGAGTGAGTGGAAGAGAGAGGCCAAGAGGGCCAGGACTGATACCTTCAGAGTCTCCCAGCAAAGACTTAGTGGGCATCGTCAACAGTCCCACCAGAGATCTTCAGCCCCAGCGCCTTCGGCTATGAGTGTGCTAGCCAGGTCCAGGGGCAATCAGAGGGGACAAGCATCAGGCTCGAGAGGTTAGAGTAGCAGACCCACAAAGACCAGCACTCTTGAGTGTAACCGGTATGGACAAAGACACGTGGGTCAGTGTTTGGCGGGTACAGGTGCTTGCTTCAGGTACGGGAAGCCTGTACATATGCTTAGAGATTGCCCAGCAGCCAGGCAGGGTCATGATAGGGTCCGAGGCCCAGCTTCTTGTTCAATAGCTCCACCAGCATGCCCATCTTAGCAGGTACATCCACTAGTGCGGGTGGTGGACAGTGCCAAAATAGATTTTATGCCCTAGCATCCAGTTAAGAACAACAGGTCTCCATAGATGTATTCACTAGTATGTTACAAGTATTCCACATTGATGTATATGCATTGTTAGTGTTACACCTCGTAAATTCTCGACATGTAAATGGCCTATTCGCATGTTGGTTAAGAGTTTTTGAATGCCATACATGCTAGGAAAAGACCCGCGAAAAGACCGAATAAATGACACGTCGAACCATCGCAAGAGGAGGCTGGCAGACCTCCTCCGCGATGGCCAGAGTGTCACGGAGGTGAGCCTCCGTGATACGCAGCGTGTCACGGGGGCTAGGCTCCGCGATACACAGCGTGTCACGAAGGTGAGGTGTAGCCCCAAGTATAAAAGCCTCCAACTTCGGTTTAAATGTTATATTTCACATAATTTCCAGAGAGGTCGAGGGAAAAACACAGAGGACGAAGGATTCATTGAAATTTCCGTCCGATTACGCGGTCCAAACTCGAATTAATCCTAGATACCGAGGTATTAAGCAGTAAGGAGCATTCCTACAGATTTAGTTTCGTGAAATTCGGCCGGCAAATCATCGTCCTACCGAGATAAGGTAAGTGGAATTGCTCCAAATTAGTGTCAATATACTCCTATCCCTAAAGTGAGTATTTCTCCCTTCTGTACTTTCGAGAAATAACGAGTTTTCGACCGTTTTTTGATAAGCCAAAGTTTGGGCTATATATATATTGAAAGTGATATTTTCTTCCAAAATATTAGCGTATTTAGTTCTAATTGAC
>JACEIK010002644.1:30165-64411 GCA_018107945.1 Datura stramonium
CTATTCATGGGTATGATTAGATTGAGTTGATATTGATGATTTACGAAGCTTGGGCGATTCAAACTTGTTTCTCTTATAAAATTTGTTTTATCTAAAAATTGAATCTAAAATGCCCATGGGTGAAGAGTTCATAAAAGGGGTGATTTATGGTAAATGTGTGGTGGTGATGAAGTTGATAATGAAAAGCATGTTTCTAAAACTACCCATGATTTTGATGTTGCCTCCTAAATGAATCGATTGGATTCTAGAACGATATAGCTTTGGGTAATCCCCATATGTTGATTAAAGTGATGATTTTCCCAACATATGCTTACCACATTGTTTAAAGAGAAATTTTCCAATTCTTATTATAAATTCTACCTTGTGGTATGTCAAGTGAATATTTCTACATGTAGCTTACCACATGATTTGGAGTAGATGCTCCCACATATGATTTAGCTTGTGGTATGTTTCGAAATAAGACTTCTCATATGTATGAATTTATAAATGAGATGTATGGCACCGTTGAGCTTTGTTTAAGGACAATGTTGACCTTCATTTCCTTATGATGTCCAGTCTATGCATGATTTCATTAATGAGCTTTGTCAATGGACACTGTTGAGCTTCGTTGCATATGATGTTGAGTCATGCATGATTTTATGTTGAGCTTTGTCAATAGATGATGTTGAGCTTCGTTATATACGATGTAGAGCATTGCATCTTTTGGGAGAAGAGTCTAGCACCGAGCGGGCTAAGAGTCAACAACCCTATGCCCCAGAATTACATGCCAACGTAGGTTGATTCTATTCTATTTGGGACCTCCCTTGCGAGCTATCCCCGGCCTTAATGGCCCATAAGCTTGATATCGATATCACGGTAACGTCCTCAGCCCTAGCAAGGTTTTGGATGGCTCTGCCCACTTCAGTGTAATAGTTTGGACCACGTAACCTCTATCGTAGTATGTCGGTTAAGTGACGAGTCTCCCATTGTCCATACGATTCAGATTTGCATATTCACTACTCATGATAATTATGTATGCATGCATGTTTTAAAAGTAAGGTTTGACTCAATGTTCAGTTTTTCTATAAATGTTGCATCTCAGCTTTGATTCATTCGAATTTGTTGATGTTATAAAGTTATGCATTGTTGCATCATGAACGGATTATGATTTCGAAAGAATGCATGTGAGTTCTCTCAGTTTCTAAAAGCTTATGTTATGAAATGGTTTGTTTGGATGATTTTACTTATTATAGCGGTTTTACTTACCTTGCATACTCAGTACATTCCACGTACTGACCGCATACTTTCTATGTTGTATCATTTCATGATATAGGACCCGGCTCGCAGCTTCAGCGCCGATCTTAGTCAGCTTATTCAAAGTTGTACCTATTCAGAGTTAGTGAGTCCTCATTCTTCGAGGACTAGACTTTCAGTTTCTGCTATATATTTTAGTTTCAGCATTGTGGAGCTAGTTGGGGTCTTTTCCCATTAGCTCGTCCAGATTAGAGGCTTTTCAGACTTAGTCATGTATTTAGTTTCGGATGTTTATTCTTATGTGATGTTTTTTTAGACTTCCGCTGAGATTATATTTGTGTTTTCTTTAATTTTCGAATGAATTAGTTGTATGCTTATGCTAAGTGTCGACTTGGGGTCCCTCGGGGTCTCTTGTCCCGTGTCTACGTTCCGGGCCTCGGTTGGGGTCGTGACACATGGTTTTCCAATTCAATTTCCCCATAGGAGAACTTTGAACCACTCGAAATGGTCACAACCATTTGGACATCAACTTGCCAGGAAACAAACGAAGCCTAGAATTAAATAGCAACACCGTATCTCCGGGGATAAACTCGCTCTGCTCAATCTTCCGGTCATGTTGAATCTTCATCCTCAGTTTGTAAATTTCTGAACTTTAATAGGATTTCAAACGAAACTCATCTAGCTTATTTAACTAATCAAGCCTCAAGTTCGCAGCATCGCTCTAGTTCAGATTTAGCTTTTTAAGCACCCACATAGCTTTGTGCTCAAGTTCGATCGGAAGATGACATGCTTTCCCATACACAAGTTGATACAGGGACATACATATAGGGCTCTTGAATGCAGTCCAATAAGCCCATAACGCATCATCTAGCTTCCTAGACCAATCTGTCTGATTAGCATTCATAGTCTTCGCCAAGATGATCTTTATCTCCCGGTTGGAGACCTCAACTTTCCCACTCGATTGTGGATGATAAGGTGTTGCCACCCTATGTTTCACTCTATATTTCTCAAGCAAAGTCCGAAACAATTGGTTGTAGAAGTGTGAAACCCCATCACTAATGATGGCTCTTGGAGTCTAAAATCTGGCGAAAATATTCCGCTTCAAGAACGGTGTGACACTCTTACCTTCATTATTTTGAAGCACAATTGCCTCCACCCACTTAGAAACATATTACACAACTACAAGTATGTACTTCATTCCATTTGAACTCACAAATAGGACCATGAAGTCAATGCCCCAAACATCAAACAACTCAATAATAAGGATGGGAGTAAGAGGAAGCTCATGCCTCCTTGCCTTTGGAATGCATCACATGCCTTTGCAAAATCATGTGCATCTTGGTGAATGGTTGGCCAATAGTACGAACATTGCATAATTTTGTGGGTTGTGAGAATCCCGCTATGGTGACCTCCAACAGGGGATAAGTGACAAGCTTCCAATATGCTTAACATCTCAACCTCGAGCACGCATCTTCGAATCACCCCATCAGCACATATGCAGAATAAGTAAGGCTCATCCTAGAAAAACTTCCGCACATCAAACATGAATTTCTTACACAGGTGAAATGATAAATCTTTTGGTACCACATCAATCATCAGATAATTAGCAAATTCTGCAAATCATGGGATGAGATCCTGGGAAGCAGCCAAAACCTGCTCGTCGGGGAGTGTGTCATCTATGTGAAGCTCATCTCGAAGTGCTATATCTGCCTCTATTATTGACAAGTGATCTAACACCTGGTTTTCAGTCCCCTTCCAGTCCTTAACCCCAAACTCAAACTCTTGCAACAACAGAACCCATTGAATGAAACGTGGCTTGGCATCGTTCTTTGCCATCAAATATCTCAGAGCTGCATGGTCTGTATGAACTATCACCTTGGTTCCAAGCAAGTAAGCCCAAAACTTCTCAAATGCAAATACCATAGCCAACAACTCTTGTTCCATCACAGTGTAATTTTTTTGAGTTTCATTAAGAGCCTTGCTAGCATAATAATTTGGGTGCAAAATCTTTTCACGCCTTTGGCCCAAAACAGCTCCCAGGGCCACTCCGCTAGCAAAACATATAATCTCAAATGGTAAGGACCAGTCAGGTGCCACTATGATTGGGGCAGTAGTCAATCTCTCTTTTAGTCATTCAAAAGCCTTCAGACATGCATCGTCAAACACAAACTTCACCTACTTCTCAAGTAACTTGCATAATGGATGTGCAATTTTGAGAAATCCTTGATGAATCTCCTATTGAATCCTGCATGACCCAAAAAGCTTTGAACACCCTTCAAAGAAATAGGTGGTGGTAGACTAATAATTACATCGATCTTCACTCTGTCCACCTCATTTCCCTTACCAAATATCCTGTGGTCGAGCACTATACCTTCTTTGACCATGAAATGTCACTTTTCCCAATTTAGCACCAAGTTGATCTTTTCACATCGCCGCAACACCTTGCTCAAATGAGCCAAACAATCATCAAGTGAGTTATCCACTTTCAAAAAGTCATCCATAAAAACATCAATGGTATCATCTACCATGTAAGAAAATATGGACATCATGCAGCGCTAAAAAGTGGCGGGAGCATTACATAACCCGAACGACATCCTCTTGAAAGAAAATGTACCTTAGGGATAAGTGAAAGTGGTTTCCTCTTGGTCTTCGGGGGCTATAGAGATCTGATTGTACCCCAAATAACCATCAAAAAATAGTACCACCCTCTACGTGCAAGTCGGTCTAGCATATGATCCATCAATGGAATCGGAAAGTGATCTTTATACGTCCAGTGGTTTAATTTCCAATAATCCATGCACACTCTCCAACCTATGACTAGCCTAAGTGGAGTGAGCTCATTGTTAGCATTCGGGACCACAGTGACTCCTCCCTTCTTTGGTACACACTGAACTGGGCTCACCCATTTGCTGTCAGTAATAGGGTAAACCACAACCGCATCCAACCACTTGACGATTTCCTTCTTGACCACCTCTTTCATAGGAGGATTCAACCTATGCTGATGCTCAATGCTCGAAATATAGTCTAGCTCATGATTGATCTTGTGTCTGCAAATACCGGATGGGATCCCGATAATATCTGAGATGGTCCACCCAATGGGCTTTTATACCTCTTCAGAATAGACACCAAAGCCTCCACTTGCCATTCCACCAAGCCAGCTGCAACTATGACAGGTAAAGTGTTTTCGGTCCCCAGAAATACATATCGTAAGTGAGATGGAGTGCCTTGAGCTCCAATACTGGAGGCTCCTCAATAGATGGCTTGGCCTGTGGGGTCACACGATTTTTTAGATCAAGATCAATCTTCTTTGGAGCATAAGTGTACGACCCCATACTAGCAAGTGCATTAAAAATCTCATCACCCCCATTGATCTCTTCAGCATCAACATTCATCAACACTACTGCTAAGTCCTCAATAGTCACTATCTCATCAGCTTCCGCAACATCAATCACTGAGACCACTCGCATATCATTTGGTTATTTCATAGACCGACAAACATTAAATGTCACCTCTTCATTGTTCAATCAGAAATTCAGCTGTCAGGTCTCCATGTCTACAAGAGCAGGTCCGGTGGCGAGGAATGGTCACCCAAAGATAATGGGAACCTCGAAATCAACCTCACAATCCAGAATAACAATGTCGATCAAAATTATAAAGGACTGCACCTTCACTAGCACATCATAGAGAATCCCCACCATATTTTTCACTGTGCGATCTGCCATCAATAGCCGCATTATAGTCGGTTTTGGGGCTCCCAATCCTAACTATATAAACACTGCTAATGACATTAAATTTATACTAGCAGATCACATAGCGCCTTTGCAAAGTTAAAGGCTCCAATAGTGCGTGGTATGGTGAAAGCTTCAGGGTCTTCATTTTTATGCACAAGAGACCGAGATGTTATTTCACTACAATGGTGCAAATTATCAGCAGGTTCAAAGCTCACGGTCCTCTTTCTAGTGATCAGGTCCTTCATAAGTTTAGCATAGCCGGGCATCTACCCAAGTACTTCGACTAATGGGATGTTCACAGATAATTATTTCAGCATCGAAATAAATTTGTGATACTTCCCATCTTTGACATTCTTCTTCAGTCTTTGCGGGAAAGGGGGAGGAGGTCTAGGAATAGGCGTGATCTTCTGAGGTACCTTCTTCTCCTTCCCTTTGCTAGACCATTCTCCTTTGCATTACTAGGAGCTGTCTTTTCCACAATCATCAACCAAAATCTACTCCTTGGAGTCTTACACCTTATCATCATCAATCACCAAGGGCTCAACTATCTCATCCGTCACAACCGATCTCAGAGGATCAACTATCGCCTTCCCACTCCTAGAGTGATGGCCATTCAATGATTGTAATTTTTCAGATTCTGAACTGTATTGTTAGAAGCGGGCCCTTCTGCCTCTGGTTCATAGCAACAGACATCTGACCAAGTTGTTGCTCTATCTAATTAATGGCAATGACATGTGACTCCACCTTTAAGTTCATACCGGAAATATCAGTGCGGAGTTCCTTAAAATGGCCATCTGTCACCTCCATCTGCTTGAGTACCTTAGACAACATGTATTTCACCCTTGAACTACTATACTCTGGCTCACGGTTCCTTGGAGGAACATAAAGGCTACTTCTATCATTTTTGTACTCCTCACGTTTTTTTTAGTCACCATTATCTCTGCCTATACTCCTATCCCTGTATTGGCCCCGATTGTAGTAGTTATCTTAGTAATAGTTCCAACCTTGGTTCCCTTGACCTTGACGCCAAGAGTCTTGGTTAGACCCTTGTGTGTTGGTATGGAAATCCGCCCCTTGATCATAATTGGCTTCTTCCTCAGATTCTGACTCGCCTCCATTATTTCTCGGGGCCTTTCCCTGAGAACCAACTGCACTCACCTTTTCAGCCCCAGCTCTTATAAAATGCTTAGCAAGAGCCCCATTATGGTTTTAATCTCAGTAATATCCTGGTCTCACTCTTTATCCTTTTTTCTCTGCTCCGCAGACATACCTACCGCATAAGTACCAGCCAAAACTTCTGACTCTCCTGTGTGCCATGCTCGGTTGGCTTTGGTGATCTTGTCAAAGACCTCAGCAGCCTCAACATATGTATGACTCATGAATGTTCTGCCTGAGATAGTATCAGTCGCCACCTTAGTGTTAATATTCAAAGACCTATAGAATATCTCCAATAGTGTATCATTTGGGATCCTGTGGTTGGGCATCTTTTTCAGCTTCTTGTTGAACCGCTGCCATGTCTCATGAAGTGCTTCAAAATTCAATTGCCTGAAGTTGTAGATTTCATCTTTCAGCTGCAATGCTCTGGAAAGTGGGAATAATCTTTCAAGAAAGGCTCTTTTAAGCTCCCCCTAATTAGTGATAGAATCGTTTAGCGATTAGCCAACCACAGCATTGTCTCACTCCCTAGTTAAAAGGGAAATAAACTCATCCTGATTACATCCTAACTGCATCCTGACTCACTCCTAATTTTTTGTATGCTTTGCAAATACCCACAAAATTTTTCAAGTAAGTATGTGCATCATCAGTCACATGACCCGCAAATATCCCTTTCATGTTGAGCGGTTGGATCATTGCACTGGTAATGTCCAAATTTTCCCCAGCAGGCAAAGAGGGAGGGACAATAGCTCCAATGGAACTGACCTCATCAATATCATCATCATCATCATCATCATCATCATCATCATCAAAGTACTGGTGCCTCTGCTGATTGGGCCTCTGTTCCTTCTAGCTCGCTCAGCTTTGGCAGCTTGGCATTGCTCTTCAGCGAGTGTAGCTGCCTCTGTTTCTCTTACTCGATCTTGTTCCTCAGCCAACATTCTGGCTATTGCTTCTTCCATTATTTCTTGTCCATGAATGTTAGCCATGTTCCTTAAGTTCCGAAGTATTTTCTCAAGTTCGTGGTCAATTGGAACTAGGGATTTTCCTCGGCTCCTAGTACTAGGCATACACGAACCTGAGACCTGTGAAGAATAAAAAATAACAAAGAAAACAATAGAAATGAAATAAGGACCAATAGCAAATCAAACATAACTGACAAAATCCTAAGCTTTATTCTCTGGCAACGACGCCAAAATTTGATATCACCCAAATTACACCTCATAATGAGATATAAAGCGGTTGATGTCAAATATGGAATGCAACCAGGTTGGGGTCAAATCCCACAAGAAATATGACAAGAACTTTAGTTAATACGTTTAGCTAATACTATTAGCTTACTTATTTCCTGGGGGGAGGATTCGAAACACAAAATAATGAAAAGTAGTATAGAACAATGAGTAGATCCTTGATTAAATTCGATTGTATTTAATGAGTGAGTTCACTAGGATTGTGTTCCCTATGACTTTATAAACACAAGGCTGTTTTATACTAATGATCTATTTCGATGCTTAGCATGCAATATTGGTAAGTTAATTTCACCTAAATGGTTGGTACCCTATTTAGATGATTATCACCACATAACTTGATCCGTATGCGTACGTATACTTAATTAACCTTACCCTTAATATTGGATTAGCTATTCCCGGACAAGGTCAAGCTATTAGATGAGGGTTGATAGCCGAAAATATCTATGGTTAATCCTTTTTCCCATTCATTACCCCCTTGATCCATTGAGTAAGAAGAAGGCAAATTCTAACATTTGCAACCATTAAGAAACAATTAAATGGGAAAACAATACATGCATAAACCCCATTCGAGATTCACTAAGAATTTTTACCTATGTTAATTCATCATGGTTTCCACAATCCTAGTTATGAGTTTAGCTACTCATGCTTTAAGAATTAGAATTATGTATTATAGAAGTAATCATAATTGCAACTTACAAATATTTTTAGAAGAAACCACACGTATTGAATAAATCAACAAGAACCGAAGATCAATACTCCAATGTTGTTTGAATTCTCAAAATCAAGAACAAAATTGTAAAACTTATTTCTTTAACCTTGATTTCAATCGACAACTCCAAGAATCTATTCAAAATTTCGTAAATTAAGAAACACTATAAAATAAACCTACATAAAATATTTATAGACCTAAATAAAATCCTTTTCTAAATAAAAATGGAATACAGGTCGGCAGTGGCAATGGGCCAGGTAACGACTCGTTATATCTCCTAATGATTTGTGGGATGCAAAACTGCTCGTGATTAGTGTAATATTCCTTCTGGACAACACCTAATGACCCGTTAAGTCAAACTATGAGTCGTTAGGTCCCTCATAGCTTTTGACACTCAAAACCTCCAATGTTGATACAGATACTCCTGGCTGCTCACGATGAGTCGTCAATTCTCCTGATGATTCATTGAGTCTTCTGTTGTGTCCCTAGGTATTTTTCATCATTTTTTCATCCCAGTTCTTACGACCCTCATGAAGACTCATTACCGAACCAAACGAGTCGTGCCTTCAACTTGTGGTCACCATTGGTTGGTTGCACTTAAACTGATCTTCTTTCAATGACCCCATGAACAAGTCGTCTAATGATACGATGACTCTTTATCTGGTTGGAAATCCACACTTTGCCCAATTTTAGCCTTATTTTGCCTATTTTATTATTTGAACCTATTTTTCTGCAACACTCAACAAAAACACATTATATTTGTATAAACATACTCGGAATTTGCATATTTTCTTACTCTTAAGCGTTGAAAGTGCTGTAAAATCATGGAACATCAATGCACTCATACATTGTGGTCATCAATTAAGACGAGTCTCCCATTGTTCCTCATGATTTCAGTAATGCATATACTATAAGATATTATATCATGTTTTCAGCAGGTTTGATCCAGTGATTAGTTTATGAGCTTTTACCTATGATTTCAGATATTGCAAGCCATATGCACTTATTTCAGTTATGTTTATTCATGTTTTCAAATATCACCATACAACCTTTACTCTCAGAATCTTATGATTTCATGATTTATGATATGCATGATTTTAGTTTTTACTTA
The DNA here is from genome assembly GCA_018107945.1 of Datura stramonium. NCBI lineage: Eukaryota > Viridiplantae > Streptophyta > Magnoliopsida > Solanales > Solanaceae > Datura > Datura stramonium. Next base: position 39,355 of record JACEIK010002644.1, read on the forward strand.
GCCTATTTTTCTTACCTTGCATACTTAGTACATTCTAAGTACTGACCACATACTCTATGCTATATCATTTCATGATACAGGTTAGACGCTCAGACTCAATTCCGCCGCTAGCCAGTCTCCAGAGTTTATCCCAGACAACTTTATTGGTGAGTCCTCATCATTCGAGGACCTTCAGTTAGTCGAGTGTTGTTATTTGTAGTTTCAGACTTCTAGTGAGCTAGTTCGGGTGTTGTCCCATCATCTCGTCAGCATGTTAGAAGCTTTCAGACGTAGAATTGTATATTCAGCTTCGAATTCAATGTTTTGATATTTTCATTGGTTAGATGCTTTACTAGTCAGGCTTTCTCTAAATTCATAATTAAGTTTTCTGCTTTGTGTATGTTGAACTTTAATTATCATGTTCGTTTCATGGGCCAACTTGGAGCCATTTATGGTTTTAGTTTTCGTATCTAGATCGGGGCTGATGTTCGTGTCGTGAAAAATTTGGTATCAAAGCAAAGGTTCAGTGTGTCCTAGGGTGTCTGAAAGCCACGTTAAGTAGAGTCCTTTTCATGGGTTTGAGGCATGCCACACTTATGATGAAGAGGCTACGAAATGTTTTAGGAAATTACCCTTTTTTTCATGATCTATATCGTGCGATGAAGTATCTCTCTATCCTTCTAACCCACCAATGTGGTAGAATTCTGGTTTTCAGTGAGCCAGTCCTAGAATGGAAGGGTAGTTCAGTTATGCCTGTAAGTCACTTCATTTTCTACCTTAAGGCCATAAAGATGATTTCCAAGGGTTGTGTTTACCATCTAGTTCGGGTTAAGGATAAAACATTTGAAACCCTGACTCTCCAGTCAGTTCCTATAGTGTGTGAGTATTCGGAGTTTTTCCCAAATGATCTACTAGGAGTCCCTCCCGAGCGGGAGATTTACTTTGGTATTGATCTTCTTCCCGATACGCAGCCTATATCTATTCCTCCGTACATAATGGCTCCAGCTGAGCTAAAGGAGATAAAAGAGAAGTTGAAGGATCTCTTAGATAAGGGCTTCATCAGACCTAGCAAGTCCCCATGGGGTGCACCAGTTCTCTTTGTCCGAAAAAAAGGATGGTTCTCTTCGTATGTGATTGACTACCGATAGTTGAACAAGGTTACGATCAAGAACAAGTATCCCCTCCCCAAGATTGATGATTTGTTTGACCAACGTCAAGGTATTAAGTGTTTCTCAAAGATAAATCTCAGATCTAGATATCATCAGCTTCGAGCTAGAGAGAGTGACATTTCGAAGACAACTTTCAGGACTAGGTATGGTCACTATGAGTTTGTAATTATGTCTGTTGGACTAATGAATGCTCCTGCAACTTTTATGGATTTGATTGAGAGGGTGTTCAAGCCATATTTGGACATGTTCGTAATTATCTTCATAGAAGACATTCTCATATACTCTCAGAGCGAGGAGGAACATGCCGCTCATTTGAGGGTTGTGCTACAGACTTTCAAGGATCACCAGTTGTTTGCTAAATTTATCAAGTGTGAGTTTTGACTGAACTCAATAGCATTTTTGGGCCATGTGGTGTCAAGTAAGGGTGTACAAGTGGAGTCCCAAAAGATAGAAGCTATAAAGAATTGGCCTAGACCAGTTAGTCCTTTGGATACTAGGAGTTTCTTGGGTTTAGCTGGCTACTACAGAAGGTTTTTTGAAGGATTGTCATCAATTGTAGCACCGTTGACTAAGTTGACCCAAAAGAAAGTCAAATTTCAGCGGTCAGATGCCTATGAGAAGAGTTTTCAGGAATTAAAGACTCAACTCACTTTAGCCCTAGTATTGACCCTACTTGAGGGTACGGATGGATTTGTTGTGTACTATGATGTCTCGAGGATTGATATTGGTCGTGTGTTAATGCAGCATGGTAAATTCATAGTGTATGCCTCTAGAAAGCTTAAGACTCATGAGAAGAATTATCTGATGCATGACCTTGAATTGGTAGCAGTGTTGTTTGCATTGATGATTTGGAGACATTATTTGTATGGGGTCTATGTGAATCTGATCAGGGACCATAAGAGCCTACAATATGTGTTCACCCAGAAGGACCTGAATTTGTGACAAAGGAGATGGTTAAAGCTGCTCAAGGACTATGACATGAGTGTCCTTTATCATCTAGGCAAGGCCAATGTGGTGGTAGATACCCTTAAAAGACTTTCTATGGGGAGTGTCTCTCATGTAGAGGAGGAAAGAAAAGAGTTGGTGAAGGACGTGCACCGACTTGCATGATTAGGAGTTCATATTGTTGATTGTCATTGTTTAGAATGCTTCAGAATCCTCTTTGGTGACTGAGGTCAAGGATAGGCAAGACGAGGATCCTATAGTAGTAAAGTTAAAGGAAGCGGTTCAGAATTAGAAGGTAGAGGTCTTCTCCTAAGGGGGAGATGATGTACTTCGATATCAGGGTCGTGTATGTGTTCAGGCGTCGATGACTTGAGGGAGAAGATGTTGCATGAGTCTCATGGTTCCCCATATTCTATTCATCCAGGTGCCACTAAGATGTACCGTGACTTAAGGGAAGTCTGTTGGTGGAATGGCATGAAGAAGGACATAGCGGAGTTTGAGGCTAAGTGTCCGAATTGTCAATGAGTGAAAGTGGAGCATCAATGACCAAGAGGTGTGCTACAAGGCATTACTATCCCCACTTGGAAGTGGTAAGAGATCAATATGGATTTCATCACAGGGTTTCCTCATACACGTTGATAGTATGATTCTATTTGGGTGGTTGTAGACAGGTTGACTGAAGCAACCCATTTTCTACTGGTCAAAACTACCGATTCAGTCAAGGATTATGCTAGATTGTACATTGGGGAGTTAGTTCGGTTGCATGGAGTTCCTTTGTCCATCATATCAGATAGAGGTACTTAATTTACCTCACAGTTTTGGAAGCCGTTTCAAAAGGGACTTTCTACTCAGTTTAGCTTAGCACAACATTTCACCCGCAGACATATGGTTAGGTTGAGCGGACCATTCAGACTCTCAAGGATATATTGAGGGAATGTGTGATTGACTTCAAAGGTAGTTGGGATGATCATTTGCCTTTTGTTGAGTTTGCTTATAATAACAACTATCACTACAGCATTTAGATGGCTCCGTTTCAGGCTCTTTATGAGCGGAGATGTAGATCCCCTATTGGTTAGTTTGGAGTAGGTTGATAGGGCCAGATTAAATTTATGAGGCTATAGAAAAAGTTCAACTTATAAGGGAAGGGCTGAAAACAGATGTCACGACTCGAACGAAGGCTCGAATCGTAGACGGAACAAGGGACCCCAAGAGACCCCAAGTGGACCTATGGCACGAGCATACATCTAACTCAATCAATAAACTGAAGAATTAACTACATAAACTCAATGGAAGACTAACTCAACATAACATCAAAATAAGCATCCGAAGCTGAATACATACATAAGTCTGAAAAGCCTCTAATTTGGACGAGTTAATGGGACAAGACGCCAACTAACTCAAAAATACTGAAGCTAAAAATACATTAGGGAAACTGAAAGTATAGCCCTTGAAGAATGAGAACTCACCAACCAAGAAGGTACTAACTCTGACAACTGACTAAGAGCGGGGCTGAGCCTGGGAGCTAGGTCTTGTATCATGAAATGATACAACATAGAGTATGTAGGTCAGTACGTGGAATGTACCGAGTATGCAAGGTAGGTATACCCGCTTAAGTTAAGTAAATCATTTAAAGCATTTCATAACATATCATAAGCTTTCAAATCTGAGAGGAGGCCTTGCATGCATTTTTTCTGAAATCATAATCTTTTCATAACATGACAATATAATGCTTCATAACATCATAATTGACTGGAATGACTCAAAGCTGAAATATGACATTTATAAGAAAAGTTGATCAATGAGTCAAACCTTGCTTTTAGAACGTGCATGTATAAAATAGCAACCATGAGTAATGGATATGCAAATCTGAATCATATAGACAATGGGAGACTCATCACTTAACCGGCATACCACGATAGAGCTTATGTGGTCCCGACTATTATACTGAAGTGGGCAGAGCCATCCAAAACCTTGCCAGGACTAAGGACGCTACCATGATATCAATATCAAGCTCATGGTCCATTTGGGCCGGGGATAGCTCACAATGGAGGTCCCAATAATATATAGTATCAACGTACAGTGGTGCGTAGTTCTGGGGCATAGGGTGATCGACCCTTAACCCGTTCGGTGCTAGACTCTTCTCCCAAATCATGCAATGCTCTACATCATACATAATGAAGCTCAACATTGTCTATTGATGAAGCTCAAGATGAAATCTTGCATAAACTCAACATCATATGAAAACGAAGCTCAACATTGTCTATTGACAAAGCTCAATTATGAAATCATGCATAGATTCGACATCGTATGAAAACGAAGCTCAATAATAACATACATCTCAATTGTGAATTCATGAATATGAGAATCTTTATTTAAAAACATACCACAAGCTCAAAGATAGGTGGGAGCCTTTACTCAAAAAACTATTATGTGGTAAGCTTACTTTAGAGATACTATATCATCATACTCGATATAAGGGCTTTGCCCAAAACTTTATCATTCTTGGATCTACTCAATTCATTTTAAAAACAATATCATAATCATGGTAGCTTTAGAAACATACTTTTCATCATCAAACCTCATCTTCATCATACATTCATCATCATACTCTTCTTTCATGAACTTCTCATCCACGGGCCTTTAATTTCATAAAACTAGAAAACACAATTTTGATTGAAAACAATTTAAAATCTGCCCATGCTTCACAATTTATCAATAGAAACATAATCTAATTGTACCCATGTATAGAAATTGAATAATTATGCAATTGGTCGAAAACCCTATAACTTGATCATAGGAATTTCTCATATTTAGGTAGAAATTGGGCATGGGGGTGGAAGAAGACACCCACTCATAACCCTACATACCTGAGAGAAGTTGAATTCTACAATCTCCTAGATTGCCCAAGAGAAAATTGATGAAGAACACCTTGAAATCACCTCGATCACCCTTCTATCACCTTCTGTCACGACCCGAACGGAGGCCCGGATCATAGACATGGGACAAGGGACCTTAAGAGGCCCCAAGTCAACCCATGGAATAAACATACATCTAACTCATTCGATAAACTGAAGAAATCATCAATATAAACTCAGCAGAAATCTAATTCAACATGACATCAGGATAAGCATCCGAAGTTAACATATATATAAGTCTGAAAAGCCTCTAATCTGGACGAGTTGATGAGACAAGACCCCAACTAACTCAACAATATAGAAACTGGAAATACATAAAGGAAGCTGAAAGTCTAGTCCTCAAAGGATGAGGACTCCCAATCCGAGAAGATACTAACTCTGGAAAGCTAACTAAGAGCGAGGTTGAAGCTGCGAGCCGGGTCCTGTATCATGAAATGATACAACATAGAAGGTATGCGGTTAGTACGTGGAATGTACAGAGTATGTAAGGCAAGTAAAACCGCTCAATAAAGTAAATCATTTAAAACATTTCGTAACATATCATAATCTTTCAAATCTGAGAGGAAGGAATACATGAATTCATTCTGAAATCGTAATCTTTTCATAATATGACTGTCACGACCCGAACGTACACCCGAATCGTAGACACAGGACAACGGACCAAGAGAGGCCCCAAGTCGATCCATGCCACATGCATACAACTAATATCATTCAAATAAGCTGAATGAAAATCATAAAAAAGCATAGGGGATACGTAATTATAACATAACATCAGGAAATACTGGACATATACATAGTTGAGCACTACATACTTTTCTGAAAGCCTCTAATACATAAGATGGGTTGATGGGACAACATCCCCAACTAAACCGACCAATAATGAAACATAAACATCATGAAAGTCCGTCAAATGGCCCTCGGAACATGAGGACTCACCAATAAGCTGAAAGCGTAAGATGTCATGGACTAGGGGTGAGGATGAGCTTGAGATTCGGACCCTGTATCATGAAACGATACAATATAGAAAGTATGCGGTCAATATGTGGAATGTACAAAGTATGCAAGGTAAGTAAAACGGACGTTAAACGTAAAATAAACTAATAAATAATAATGGTAGAAGGACATAATGCTTGTATCATAAACTTCATAAGGAAACATAAGGCTCAAGACTTTCAAATCATTCATAAAGCGTTCATAATCATAATCGTAAGTAACTTTATGAAAACATAACTTGAGCCAATAACATAAATATAGAAATGCATAAAACATGTGGAATAATGGGAGGACTCATCATAACCGACACTATTATGGTAGAGCCTTTCATGATGCCTCACTATTTTTCTCAGTGGAAAGAGCCGACCCTGGCTTTCCAGGTGAGGGTTGTGCATTAGGCGTGGTATCACTCTTTAGGGGATCATTATCAATACATCATATCATTTAGAAACCCACGGTGGCACGTGATTATGAGACACCGGCACAGTCCTTTGAACGTCGGGCTGCTCGGTGCTAGACACGACTCCCAAAAACATGCATATAGGCTCATACGTAAATCAATAACATCATGCATTAAGATTCATTGGATAAAATATCACATTTATCATCATTGATCCCCTTTAAAATATGCTTAGCCAAGAATCATAGGCCCTTTTCATCGGCCAACGTCATAAATTGATAAATCATGCAGTTCGCTTCATAAATCATAAATTATAAATCATTCTTCACCATGTGGGCATTGCCCAATACTTCATCATATTTAATTCTTTCAAAATATGAAAATAAACATAGGCAACCTGAATTCATGCTTTTCTGTCATCAATAAATTCAAAATATTTAATAATCATAAATCATAACTTTCATCGATGGGAAATGTAGATTTAAAAGCTTGAAACATGATTTTTAATAAAAATAATATTAAACTTGCGCATCATTTATAATCCAATAATAAAAACACAATTAAATCATACCCATAAAGAGAAATCACATTTTCATGCATTTGAGAAAAACCCCATAGACTTGAATAGGAGGATTCATGATTTAAATTGAAATTTGGGCATGGGTGAGGAAGAATTTCACCCATTCTAAAACCCTACATACCTGGAAATGGATCGACTCAAAGGTCCTTGAATACCCACAAAGAAATTGATGGAAACTTGGGGAAGAAGACCTTGAATCTCCCAAAAATCTCTCTAAAGTTCTTGCATGAGAATGGACATGTATAAAGGACTTAACTCATCTTATAACACTCAGAAAATATCCAAAACGACGTAGTTTAAGGTCTAAAAGTGTGAAAAAGTGAAAAATACCCTTAATGAACCTGCCTTGAAAACTGGTCGGATGGAACCCGCAAGTGGTACCAACTGGTCGTGGGAACCACCAACGACCCATCATGTCCCTCGTTGAATGGACTGCTGAATGACCTAGTCTCGGATCCAAACAACGGATGGACAGGACGACCCGTGCCTTCAACCCATGAATCGTTTCATCGCCCGTTGTTTGCTCATCATAAAATCTGAACCCCCTTACCACGAGCCTCACCATGAATCGTGGTTCCTTCCAACGAGCCATGGTCTCAACCCATCACCTACACTAGAAATTCTTACCCTCCAACAACGACCACAACCAATGACCCGTGGCTTCTCCTAACGGGTCGTGGGTCTCCCGTTGTTTACACCATTGCCCAGCCTGACCCTAACCACTACTGCAAAGGACGACCTATTGTATCCCACAATGGGTCTTCATACCTCTCATTGTCTCCACTGCCACCATCCTTTCCCCAACCAACGACAGCATACAATGACTTGTGGTTTGACAGCACGAGTCGTTCTATTGTCCGTCCTGTGATGTTTTTGCCAGCTTTCTGCACTTTTCAAATTCAACTCTCAGGTCTTTTCTTAGGCTTTTACGAGGTATTACAATATCTCCCCCTTGGAAATATTCGTCCTCGAATGTAGGAAACAAGTAGTAAACAGAAATATATGATTTATAGCCATATACTGATCATTTTAACCAAAATTTTCATGGAATGACTACCTCCGAATAAAACCATATAGCTGAACTGATCTCATACCTCACATACGCATTCATACATATAAAAGAAACTTGCACACATGAACTGAATATGAAAACTAGATAGAGTCATAAGGCAAAACTGATATCTAAAGTCAGAACCGAGCCGGTAGAGAACAAATGTGGATATCTAGCCATCATATCCGCTTCGGCTTCCTACATAGCTTCCTTAACATGATGATTTCTCCATAAAACTTTAACCGAAGCTACTTCTTTGTTTCTCAACTTTCGAACCTGACGATCCAAGATTTCAATGGGAATTTCTTCATAACTAAGGCTGTCTTTTACTCCAATGCTGTCTTCTGGGACTATCAAGGCTGGATCACCCAAACACTTTTTCAAAAGCGACACATGAAACACCGGATGAACTGAAGATAACTCCGAGGGAAAGACCAACTCATATGCCACCTTACCAACTCTCCTCACAACCCGGTAGGGGCCAACATAGCGGGGACTGAGTTTCCCTTTCTTTCTGAACCACATGACTCCCTTCATGAGAGATACCCTTAGAAATACCCATTCGTCCACATCAAACTCCAAATCTCTTCTCCTCAGATCAGCATACGATTTCTGCTGACTCTGAGCGGTTTTCAACTGGTCCCTTATAAGCTGGACCTTCACCATTGCCTCATGAACCGCATCTGGCCCTATCAAACCTGCCTCGCCAAGCTCAAACTATCCGATGGGAGATCTACTCCTTCGCCCATAGAGGGCCTCGAACAGTGCCATTTGGATACTAGAGTGATAACTATTATTATAAGCAAACTCGATCAAGGGCAAATGATCATCCCAACTACCTTTAAAATCAATAACACATGATCATCAGGATTGTTCATTCTGCCTGGCCGTCCGTTTGCAAGTGGAATGTTGTGTTGAGCTTAATCTGGGTCCCAAGCCCTTCTAAAAAGAACGCCAGAATTGAGTAGTAAACTGAGTACCTCGGTCTGAAATAATAGACATTGGCACTCTATGAAGTCGAACCAACTCCCGAATATACAACTTAGCATAATCATTCGCCGAATTTGTTGTTTTGACCGGTAGGAATGTGCATCTTTGGTTAACCTGTCAACCACCACCCAAATAGAGTCGTATTGCCGGCGAGTACGGGGTAGACCTATAATGAAATCCATGTTAATTTCTTCCCACTTCCAAGTGGGGATGCTAATATTCTGAAGTATGCCTCCTGGCCTTTGATGCTCAACCTTCACTTGCTGACAGTTTGGACATTTGGCTACGAACTCCGCAATATCCTTCTTCATACCATCCCACCAATATATTTCTCGCAAGTCCCGATATATCTTCGTGGATCCCGAATGGATAGAATATCTAGTACCATGTGCCTCATGCAATATCTGAACTCTCAAATTATCAACGTTCGGAACACATAGTCGCCCATGATATCGTAGCACCCCATCTCCCCCTTGGGAGAAAACCTCCACCTTTTGCCTCTGCACTGCTTCCTTAAACTTTCTCAAAGTTGGATCCTCATCTTGCCTAGATTTTACATCGACCACTTAGGATAATTCTGACCTATTCTGCACAATAACGCTACCATCAGTCGAGTCAATCAATCTAACTCCAAGTCTTACAAGTCGGTGGACATCCTTCACCAACTCCTTCCCTCCCTCCCCCACGCTAGACACACTCTCCATAGAGAGCCTACTAAGCGCATCCGCAACCAAATTAGCCTTGCCCGGATGGTAGACGACACTCATGTCGTAGTCCTTTAGTATCTCCAACCACCTCCTTTGTCGAAGATTTAGATCCTTTTGTGTGAACACATATTGCAAGCTCTTGTGATCCATAAATACATCCACGTGGACCCCACACAAGTAATGCCCTATATATTTAATGCAAACACCACCGCGGCTAACTCGAGATCATGAGTCGGGTAATTCTTTTCATGAACTTTCAGCTATCTCGAGGCATATGTTATTACCTTCCCACACTGCATCAACACACTTCCCATTCCGACTCTATAAGCATCATAAGATAAAACAAAGCCTTCAGTACCCTCAGGCAAAGTCAACATTCGTACTGAAGTGAGTCGAGTCTTCAACTCTTGGAAGCGTTTCTCACAAGCTTTCCACCATTGGAACTTCACCTTTTTCTGAGTTAACTTAGTCAAAAGTGCCTCAATAGATGAGAAACCATTAACAAACCTCCGGTAGTAGCCAGCTAGACCCAAGAAACTCCGAATTTCTGAAGGATTCACCAATCTAGGCCAATTCTTCACCGCCTCAATTTTCTGGGAATCTACCCTTATGCCTTCGCTTGATACCACATGACCCATAAATGCCACCAAGTCTAGCCAAAATTCGCACTTACTGATCTTTGCATATAGCTGACGATCCTTGAGGGTCTAAAGTACTACCCTCAGGTGAGCGGCATGCTCCTCCTCGCCCCGTCAGTATATAAAGATGTCGTCAATGAACACAATCACGAACATGTACAAATATGCCTTGAACACCCTGCTTATTAGATCCATCAAAGCTGCAGGGGCATTTTGTTATTTTGAAATACATAACAACAAATTCGTACTGACCATACCGAGTCCTGAAAGCGGTCTGCCGGATGTCACTCTCCCAAACTCTGAGCTGGTAATACCCGAACCTGAGATCAATCTTGGAGAAGCACTTGGCACGCTGAAGCTGGTCAAACAAATCATCGATCCTAGGTAAGGGATACCTGTTCTTGACGGTAACCTTGTTCAACTGTCGATAATCAATACATATGCGAAGGGAACCGTTCTTCTTTCGAACAAATAGAACAGGTGCACCTCATGGAGACATGCTCGGTCTAATGAAGCCCTTATCTAGCAGATCCTTTAACTGATCCTTCAATTTCTTTAGTTCGTTGGGGCTATCTTGTTAGGAGGAATAGAGATAGGCTGCGTATCGGGTAATAGATCAATATCAAAATCAATTTCCCTCTTCGAAGGAACACCGGGAAAATCATTGGGAAACACCTCCAGATATTCGCACACCACCGAAAATGACTGAATAGTCGAGGTCTCGGACTCCACATCCTTAACCCTAACTAGGGGGTACATGCAACCTTTAGAGATCATCTTCCTGGCCTTAAGATAGGAAATAAACCGACATGCTGGTACTTACTAACTACCCTTCCACTCCAACACTGACTCACCCGGAAAACGAAATTCCACTGCACGGGTCCAACAATTAATCGAAGCATAACATGAAAACAACCAATCCATGCCAAGAATAGCATCAAAGTAAGTCATGGATAACTCTACAAGGTCTGCGGAGGTAACCTTATGCAACACAGTGACTGGGCATTCTCTATATACTCGTCTAGCTATGACCGAATCACCAACAGGGATCAAAACTGTAAACGGTTCTTACAAGGTCTCGGGACTAACTCCAAGGCTACTAGCAATGTAAGGAGTCAAGAAAGACAAGGTATCTCCCGAATCTAGAAAGGAATAAACATCAATATGAAAGACACGCAACATACCAGTGACCACGTCTGGCGAAGTCTCCTGCTCCTGGAGCGAAGAAAGGTAATAGAATTAGTTTTGGCACTGTCCGCAACCTCCACTAGTCGGTGCTCCCTGCAGAGCGGAACAGGCTGGAGCTGCTGCTGTCCTGGTGATCTGTGCACGACCCCTATCATCACCTTGTCTAACATATGGGCACGCTCGGTGCATGTGCTCAAACTTACAAGCCCATAGCAAACATCTGAACTGAGCAAGCACTCCCCGGCATGACTCTTTCCGTACTTCCCGTAGGCTGGAGAGGTATACTCTAACGGGGTGCCCTTCTGATCCCTTGACCCTGAAGCCCTGCTCTTCTGATCACCCCTGGGCTTGGATGGAACACTAACTGATGATGGTGATGGGGCTAGTGATCTCTGCTGAAACTATGGACAATAGCCATTGATGGACCTCTCATGTGAAAACTCACGGCTGTCCGTCTGAGGCCCTTTTTGCCTCCCTCTCCCTCGCATGAGCCGCCTCCATCTGTTGGGCATACAACACTATGCGAGGAAAGTCCATATCCTAGTGGAGCATAACAGTCCTGCAACCCTTGTCTAAATAACTGACCACACCATGAACAAATCGGCTCACCCGTGCCCTCTGATCCATCACTAACTCTGGGACGTACTTTGACAGATGAGTGAACTCAAGCGAATACTCCAGCACTGTCATCTTTCCCTGCTTGAGGGTCACAAACTCAATTTCTTTCAACTCTCTCATCTCCCGAGGGAAGAACCTATCGAGAAAGGCCATGTGGAACTCATCCCAGCTTATAGGGCCCACACCCGCTGCCCTACTGTCCTTCCATTGCTTGTACAAAATATGCGCGACCTCGTTAAGCTGATAAGAGTCGAAGTCCACACACTCCCCATTTGTCACCCCTATAACCTGAGTGACCTTCAAGATCCCTTCAATGAACTCGTGTGGATCCTCATCCACCTTTGATCCCGTGAATTCAGGAGGGTTCATCCTCAGGAAGTCTCTAATCTGAGCCGCCACTGCATTGCCATTTTATGGAACCTACGCAACAGCCTGCTGGTTGACCTGAGCAGTCAAGGCCTACGCCAACATCTTAATAGCCGCTCGAAACTCAGCATGGGCAGCTAGCCCTAGTGCTTGGGGCTCCTGAACAGGTGGGGCTTGTTGATGCCCATGGTCATTTCCATCTTTTTAGCCTTCATCATTTCCATTCCTCCTTCCATTCATTCTTCTAGGAGCCATAATTCTGCAATCGTGAATTGCACGAATTAGAAGGATGGAAAGGCTTTTCATCGAACGACATAGAACACGAAAGGAGGGAACATTTTCTAAACGTCTAGTAGCCGCTTCGTCATAGGTGTGGCACGCTTCACACCCATGAAAAAGACTCTACTTAACGCGGCTTTCAGACACCCTAGGACACTTCAAACCTTTTCTCTGATACCAAGTTTGTCACGACCTGAACATACACCCGGATCGTAGACACGGGACAAGGGACTCCAAGAGACCCTAAGTCGACCCATGGCACATGCATACAACTAATCTCATTCAAATAAGAGGAATTAAAATCATAAGAAACATAGTGAATACGTAATTATAGCACAACATCAGGAAATACTGGACATATACATAGCTGAGCACTACATACTTGTCTGAAAGTCTCTAATACATAAGATGCGTTGATGGGACAACATCCCCAACTAACCCGACCAATACTGAAACATAAACATCATGAATGTCTGTCAAACAGCCCTCGGAACATGAGGACTCACAAATAAGCTGAAAGCGTAAGTTGGGATGGACTAGGGGTGAAGATGACCCTGAGATCCAGACCTTGTATCATGAAACGGTAAAACATAGAAAGTATGCGGTCAGTACGTGGAATGTACTGAGTATGCAAGGTAAGTAAAATGAACGTTAAAAGTAAAATAAACTCATAAATAATCATGGGAGAAGGACATCATGCTTGTATCATAAACTTCCTAAGAAAACATAAGGCTCAAGACTTTCAAATCATTCATAAAGCGTTCATATTAATAATCGTAAGTAACTTTATGAAAACATAACTTGAGCCAATAATATAAATATAGCAATGCATAAAACATGCAGAACAATGAGAGGACTCGTCATAACCGACACCATCATGGTAGAGCCTTTCATGATGCCCCACTATTTCGCTAAAGTGGGCAGAGCTGGCCCGGGCTTGCCAGGAGTGGGTCGTGCATTAGGCATGATATCACTCTTGAGGGGATCGTTATCAGTACATCGTATCATTTAGAAACCCACGGTGGCACGTGGTTTTGAGACACCGACGTAGTCCTTTGAACGTCGGGCTGTTCGGTGCTAGACGCGGCTTCCAAAAATATGCATATAGGCTCATACATAAATCAATAACATCATGCATTAAGATTTATTGGCTAAAATATAACATTTGTCATCATTGATCCCCTTTAAAACATGCTTAGCCAAGAATCATAGGACTTTTTCATTGGCCAACATCATAAATCAATAAATCATGTAATTCGCTTCATAAATCATAAATCATTCTTCAACATATGGGCATTGCCTAATACTTCATCATATTCAACTCTTTCAAAATATGCACATAAACATGGGTAACTTGAATTCATGTTTTTCCGTCATCACTAAATTCAAAATATTGAATATTCATCATAAATCATAACTTTCATGAACTTTTTATCAATGGGCAATGTAGATTTAAAAGCTTAAAACATGATTTTTAAGAAAAATAATATCAAACTTGCCCATCATTTATAATTCAATAATTAAAAATCAATTAAATCATACCCATAAGGAGATATCACATTTTTATGCATTTGGGTAAAACCCCATAGACTTGAATAGGAGGATTCATGCTTTAAATTGAAATTTCGGCATGGGTGAGGAAAAATTTCACCCATTCGAAAACCCTACATACCTGGAAATGGATTGACTAAAAAGTCCTTCAATACCCACAAAGAAATTGATGGAAACTTGGAGAAGAAGACCTTGAATCTCGCAAAAATCTCTCTAAAGTTCTTGCATGAGAATGGACATGCATAAAGGACTTAAGTCATCTTATCACACTCAGAAAATATCCAAAATGACGTAGTTTAGGTTCTAAAAGTGTGAAAAAGTTAAAAATACCCTTAATGAATTTGCCCTGAAAACTGGCCAAATAAACCCACGAGTAGTACAAACGGGTCGTGGGAACCACCAATAACCCGTCATGTCCCTCATTGAATGGACTTTTGAATGACCTAGTCTAGGAACCAAACAACTGGTGGACAGGATGACCCGTGCCTTCAACCCACGACTCGTTACATCACCCGTTGTTTGCTCATCATAAAATATTAACCCCCTTACCACAAGCCTCACCACAACTCGTGGTTCCTTCCAATGAGTCACAGTCTCAACCCATCTCCTACACTGGAAATTCTTACCCTCCAACAATGACCACAACCAATGACCCGTGGCTTCTCCTAACGGGTCATTAGGTCTCCCATTGTTTACACTATTTCCAAGCCTGACCCTAACCACAGATGCAAAGGACGTCCCGTTGTATCCCACAACGAGTTGTCATACCTCTCATTATCTCTACTGCCACCATCCTTTCCCCAACCAACGACAGCATACAACGACTCGTGATCTGACACCATGAGTCGTTCTGTGGTCCGTCCTGTGCTGTTTTTGCCATCTTTCTGCACTTTTTAAATTCAACTCCCGGGTCTATTCTTAGACATATCTGGGGTATTACAATGACCATGCATAGATTCATAACATCATGTCTGACTTGAATGACTCAAAGCTAAAATATGACATCTATAGAAAAGCTAAACAATGAGTCCAACCTTGCTTTTAGAACATGCATGTCTAAAGTAATATTCATGAGTAATGAACATGAAAAACTGAATCATATAGACAATGGGATACTCGCCACTTAATCGACATACCACAATAGAGCTTAAGTGATCACGACTACCACACTCAAGTGGGAAGAGCCGTCCATAACCTTGCCAGTGCTAAGGACGCTACCATGATATCGATAGAAATTGGGCATGGGTGTGGAAGAAGATACCCACTCATAACCTTACATACCTGGAAAGGATTGATTCCACCAAATCTTTGATTGCCCAAGAGGAAATTGGATGAAAACCTTGAATACTAGCCTTGAATCACCTCTTCAACCTCTCAAGCTTGCATGCATGAATGAAGGCTTAGAATAGATTATTATCCTAAAAACCCACCCTTCATAAGCTAAAATGACGTAGTTTAGGGTCTTATAACGTGGAAAACTCAAAAATGCCCTTATTGAATTTACCCTGAAAATTGATCGGGTTGAACTGACGGATGAAACCAACAGGTCGTTAGAGTTAACGACGACCCATTCTGTCGCTCGTCGTTTGCACTACTGTTGCTTATTTCCGAAACTGACCAGCGAACGGATAGTATGACTCATCCTTCGAAACAACGACCCATTACATCGTTCGTTGTTTACTCATCACCAAACTTGAACCTGCTCACCATGAGCCTCACCACGACTTGTGGTTTCTTTCAATGAGTCATGGTATTGATCCATCGCGTACACTGGAAACCTTGGCATCCAAACAACGACCGGTGACAATGGGTCGTTACAACTCACAACGAATCATTGGATGACCCATTGTATCCATCTGCTAAACTCTATGTTTCACCATGACTATAAATGATGGCCCATTGTATCTCACAGGTTCGTTATACCACTCGTTATTTCCACTGCCACCAATACTCCCCGATCCAACAACTGCATACATCGACCCATGGTTTAATACCACGAGTCGTTCCATGGTCCATTCTGAGCCATTTTCCCAATTTCATCAGTTTCGCACTTTTAACTTCCGGGTCTATTCTTAAGAACTTCCGAGGTATTACAATATCTTCCCCTTGGGAACATTTGTCCTCGAATGTAGGAAACAAGAAGAAAACATAGACATGCAATTATCATATTCAACTACTGATCATTTAAACTGAAATTATTTTAATGACTACCATTGATTCATAACATATATCTGAATGACCTCATGCTCCACATACACATTCATACACATAAAGGAAACTTGAACACATGAACTGAACATGAAAACTATATAGAGTCATAGAGCATAACAGATACCTTAAGTCGGAACTGAGCTGGTAGAGAATAAATGTGGGTATCTAGCCATCATATCCGCTTCGGCCTCCCATGTAGCTCCTTTAACATGCTGATTTCTCCATAGTTCTTTAACTGAAGCTACCTCTTTGTTCCTTAGTCTCCGAACCTGACGGTCTAATATTTCCACAAGAACTTCTTCATAACTGAGGCTATCTTTTACACCGATGCTGTCCACCAGGACTACTAGAGCTGGATCTCCCAAGCACTTCTTCAAAAGAGACACATGAAACACGCGATGTACAGAAGATAACTCTAAGGGAAAGTCCTACTCATATGCTACCTTACAAACTCTTCTCATGATCCGGTAGGGACCAAAAATCGGGTACTGATTTTTCTTTTCTTTCCGAACAGCATGACTCCCTTCATGGCAGATACCTTTAGAAATACCCAATCATCTACCACAAACTCTAAATCCCTTCTCCTCGCATCGGCATATGACTTTTAATAACTCTGAGCAGTTTTTAACTGGTCCCTTATCAACTGAACCTTTACAATAGCCTCATGAACCAAATCAGGTCCTATCATAGCTGCCTCACCAACCTCAAACCATCCAATGGGCGATCTACACCTTCGCCCATAAAGAGCCTCGAACGTTGCCATCTGGATGCTAGAGTGATAGCTGTTATTATAAGCAAACTCGATCAAGGGAAAATGATCATCCCAACTACCTTTGAAATCGATTACATATGCTCTCAATATGTCCTCGAGAATCTGGATTATTCATTTGGCTTGGCCATCTGTTTGCAGATGAAAGGCTGTGCTGAGCTTAACTTGAGTCCCAAGCCCCTTCTGAAAAGACCGCCAGAACTGGGAGGTAAACTGAGTACCTCGGTCTAAAATAATACAAGGGCACTCCATAAAGTCGAATCAACTCCGGAATATACAATTTGGCATAATCATCCGCTAATTCGGTGGTTTTGACCGGTAGAAAGTGTGCAGCCTTGTTCAACATGTCTACCACCATCCAAATGGGATCATGATGTCGGCGAGTACAAGGTAGGCCTATAATGAAATCCATATTAATCTCCTCTTACTTCCAAGTGGGAATGCTAATATCCTAAAGTACGCCTCCTAGCCTTTGATGCTCGACTTTCACTTGTTGACAGTTCGGGCACTTGGCTATGAATTCTGCGATATCCTTTTTCATTCCATTCTACCAATATATATATATATTGCAAGTCATTATACATCTTAGTGGCACCTGGATGGATAGAATACCTGGATCCATGTTCCACATGCAATATCCGGCACCACAAATTATCAACATCAGGAACACATAGACGACCATGGTACTGCAGCATCCCATCTCCCCCTTGGGAGAAGACCTCTACCTTTTAACTCTAAATGGCTTCCTTCAGCTTTACCAACATCGGAGACTCATCTTGCCTAGATTTAACATCCACTACCAAGGACGATATCGATCCATTTTGCACAACAACGTCGCTAGCGGTCGAGTCGGGACAACCTTGCAAGTCAATGGACATCTTTTACCAACTCCTCCCTTCCCTCATCCACGTGGTACACACTCTCCATAGAGAGCCTACTGAGTGCGTCCGCTACCACATTAGCCTTACCCAGGTGGTAAAGAACACTCATGTCATAGTCCTTTAGTAGATCCAACTACCTCCTTTGCCAAAGATTGAGATCCTTCTGCTTGAACACATAATGCAAGCTCTTGTGATCCGTAAACATGTCCACGTGGACCCTATACAAGTATGCTTCCATATCTTCAAGGAGAACACCACCGCGACCAACTCAAGATCATGGGTCGGGTAATTCTTTTCATGAACTTTCAATTGTCTTGAGGCATATGCTATCATTTTCCCATGCTGCATCAACACACACCCAAGTTCGAACCTGAAGCATCATAATACACCACAAAACCATCGGTACCCTCGGGTAGGGTCAATACTGGTGCTATAGTAAGTCGAGTCTTTAACTCCTTGAAGCTTTTATCACAAGCCTCTGACCATTGAAACTTTACCTTCTTCTGAGTCAACTTGGTCAAAGGTTCCACAATAGATTAAAAGCCCTCAACAAATTTCCAATAGTAACTCGTTAGAACCAAAAAGCTCCTAATATCTGAGGGGTTCACCGGTCTGGGCCAATTCTTCACCGTCTCGATTTTCTGAGAATCTAGTTTTACGCCCTCACTTGATACCACATGGCCTAGAAATGCCATGGAGTTCAGCCAAAACTCACACTTGCTGAACTTTGCATACAATTGACGATCCTTGAGGGTATGAAGCACTACTCTCAAGTTAGTGGCATATTCCTCCTCGCTCCGAGAGTATATAAGAATGTCATCGATAACACAATCACAAACATGTGCAAATATGCCTTGAACACCATATTCAGTATATCCAGAAAACCTGTAGGGGCATTGGTTAGTCCAAAAGACATAACAACAAATTCGTAGTGACCATACCGAGTCCTGAAAGTGATTTTTGGAATGTCACTCTCCCAAACCCTAAGTTGGTGATACCCGGATCTGAGATCAATCTTGGACTAACAGTTGGCACCCTGAAGCTGTTAAAACAAATCATCTATCCTGGGCAAAGGATACCTATTCTTAATGTTGACCTTGTTTAACTGCCGATAGTCAATGCACATCCGAAGCAAACCATCCTTTTTCTAGACAAATAACACTGGTGCAACCCCTGGAGAATTACTCGGTCTAACGAAACCCTTATCTATTAAATCCTTTAACTGATCCTTCAATTCTTTTAGCTCGACTGGAGCCATTTTGTAGGGCGGAATGGATATAGGCTACGTGTCAGGAAGAATATCTATACTAAAATGAATCTCCCACTTGGGAGGGACACTTGGTAAATCATCAGGAAAGACCTCTGGATACTCACGTACTACTGGAACTCACTGGATAGTCGGGGTTTCAGACTCGACCTCCTTAACCCTAACTAGTTGGTATATGCAACCCTTGATAATCATCTTCCTGGCCTTAAGGTAGGAAATGAATCAACCTACAGGCACAATTGAACTACCCTTCCATTCTAAGACTGGCTCACCCACAAATCTAAACTCTACTGCCTAGGATCTACAATTAACTGAAGCATAACATGCAAATATCCAATCCATGCTGAGGATAACATCAAAATTGGTCACGGATAACTCTATAAAGTCTGGTGAGGTGGCCTTATGAAGGACTGAGACTGGGCAACCTCTATACACCCGTCTAGCTATAACTGAGTCACCTATTGGAGTGAAAACTGAGAAGGGTTTTGACAAGACATTGTGACTGACTACGAAGCTACTGGCCACATAAGGTGTTACAAAAGATAGGGTAGCCCCCGAATCTAGCAAAGCATATACATAAATATGGAAAACTAACAACATACCATTGACTACATCCGGGGAGACCTCCTGCTCCTGACACAAAGCTAAAGCATAGAATCTGTTCTAGCGCTGACCGCCAGTTGTGCTAGTAGATTCCCCCTGATGTGCTGAGCATGCGGGAGGGGCTGCTGAGCTAGAAGCTGGGCCTCAACCCCCAATCTGGTCCTGTCTCACAGCTGGACAATCTCTGAGTATATGTTTGGGATGCCCACATCCAAAACAAGCCCCTGAACCTGCCGAACACTGACCTGTGTGTCCTCGACCATACCTGCGACAAGATGGAATGCTGGAATCTGTGGGTCTACTACTATGACCTCTCGAGCCTGACGCTTGTCCTCTCTGATCCTGTCTGGGACTAGATGGCACACTCACTGCTGAAGATGCTGGGGCTGATGATCTCTGGTGGGTCTGTTATCGGTGCCCACCACCGGACCTCTGCTGAGAGAATTTATGGTCCTCAGTCCTGGCCCTCTTGGCCTACCTCTCTCTCAAATGTGCCGCCTCCATCTGCTGGGCATACAACACAATCCATGGAAAGTCCATATCCTGGTGCAGCATAGCTGTCCTGCAGTCTTTGTCTAAGTAACCTGCAACCCCATGGATTAATCTACTCACTCGCATCCTCTGATCAACTACCAAATCTGGGGCATATTTCGATAGGAGAGTGAACTCAAGGGAATACTCTTGAACAATCATTCTTCCTTGTTTCAAATTCACAAATTCAGCTGCTTTCAACTCCCTCATCTCCCGAGGGAAGAACCGATCTAGGAATGCAACCTGAAACTCCTCCCATGTGATCGGACCTACTCCTGTGACCCTGTTGTCCTTCCATTGGTGAAACCAGATATGCGCAACCCCTTTCAACTAGTAGGAGGCCAACTCTGTGCACTCAACAGTACTCACCCCCATGACTTGGGTGATCTTGACAATCTACTCAATGAAATCATGCAGGTCCTCATCTACCTTGGACCCCAAGAACTCCAGCGGGTTCATCCTCAAGAAGTCTCTGAATCGAGTTGCCGCTGCATTTCCATTTTGCGGAACATGCACAATGGCCTGCTTATTGACTTGAGCAGTCAAGGCCTGCGCAAGCATCTGAATAGCGGCCCGGAACTCAGCATGAGCAACTAGCTCCAGTGCCTGAGGCTCATGAACTGGTAGGGCTGGCTGACGCCCATAACCATTTCCATCCTCATGGCCTTCACCACCTCCATTCCTCCTTCCCATTCGTTGAGGAGCCATGATTCTGTAATCGCAAATAGCATGAATTAGAAGGATAGAAAGACTTTTCACTACGACATAGATCATGAAAGAAGGGAACATTTCCTAAACGTCTCGTAGCCTCTTTGTCTCAAGTGCGGCGCGCTTCACACCCATGAAAAAGACTCTATTTAACGTGGCTTTCAAACACCCTAGGACACTTCAAAACCTATGGCTATGATACAAAGTTTTTCATGACCCGAACGAAGACCCGGATTGTAGACACGGGACAAGGGACCCCGAGAGGCCCCAAGTCATCCCATGGAATAAGAATACATCTAACTCATTTGATAAACTGAAGAAATCATCAATATAAACTCAGCGGAAGTCTAATTCAACATGACATCAGGATAAGCATCCGAAACTAACACATACATAAGTCAGAAAAGCCTCTAATCTTTACGAGTTGATGGGACAATACCCCAACTAACTCAAAAATACAGAAACTAGAAATACATAAAGAAAGTTGAAAGTCTAGTCCTCGAAGGATGAGGATTCACCAATCCGAGCAGATACTAACTTCGAAAAGTTGTCTAAGAGCGGGGCTAAAGTTGTGGGCCGGGTCCTGTATCATGAAATGATACAGCATAGAAGGTATGAGGTCAGTACGTGGAATGTACTGAGTATGCAAGGCAAGTAAAACCGCTCAATAAAGTAAATCATTTAAAACATTTCGTTACATATCATAAGCTTTCAAATCTGAGAGGAAGGACTACATGCATTCATTCTAAAATAGTAATGTTTTCATAATATAACCATGAATAGCTTCATAATATCATGTCTGACTCAAATGACTCAATGCTGAAATATGACATCTATAGAAAAGCTGAACAATGAGTCAAACCTTGTTTTTAGAACATGTATGCTTAAAGTAATAATCATGAGTAATGAGCATGCAAATTTGAATCATATAGACAATGGGAGACTCGTCAGTTAACCGAAATACCACGATAGAGCTTACGTGGTCCTGACTATCACACTCAAGTGAGAAGAGCCGTCCATAACCTTTCCAGGGCTAAGGACTCTACTATGATATCGATAGAAATTAGGCATGGGTGTTGATGAAGACACCCGCTCATAACCTTAAATACATAGAAGGGATTGATTCCACCAAATCTTTGATTGCCCAAGAGGAAATTGGATGAAAACCTTGAATACTAGCCTTGAATCACCTCTTAAACCTCTCAAGCTTGCATGCATGAATGAAGGCTTAGAATAGATTATTCTCCTAAAAACCCACCCTTCATAAGTTAAAACGACGTAGTTTAGGGTCTTATAACGTGAAAAAGTCAAAAATTCCCTTAATGAATCTACCTTGAGAACTGGCCGGCTTGAACTGACGGACGGAACCAACGGGTCGTTAGAGCTAAAGATGACCTGTTCTGTCGCTCTTCGTTTGCACTGCTATAGCTTATTTCCGAAATTGACCAACGGATAGACAGGATGACTCATCCTCTGAAAAAACAACCCGTTACATCGTCTGTTATTTTCTTTTCACAAAACCTAAACCTGCTCACCACGAGCCTCACAACAACTCATGGTTTCTTTCAACGAGTCATGGTCTTGATCCGTCGCGTACACTAGAAACCTTGGCCTCCAAACAACGACCGGTGACAACGGGTTATTACAACTCACAACAAATCATTGGATGACCCGTCGTATCTCATCTGCTGAACTCTATATTTCACAACGACTGCAAATGGCAGCCGGCTATATCTCACAACAAGTTGTTATACCACTCGTTGTCTCCACTACCACCAATACTCCCCTAACCAACGACTGCATACAATGACCCATGGTTTACTACCACGAGTTGTTCCATGGTCCATTCTGAGCCATTTTCCCTATTTCAGCAGTTTTTCACTTTTAACTTCCGGGTCTATTCTTAAGCACTTCCGAGGTATTACACCTTCCCAAACCTTTACATACATGAATGAGGACTTTGGATAGTCTTTTCCCTCTTAAACCACCCTTTATAATGTTAAATCGACGTAGTATAAGTCCCTAGGAGTTAGGAATTATGAAAAAGCCCTTACTAAAATCGCAGAATTTAGTTGACTGCCAGTCCCCATGACGGACTGGATGAATCGTGGCTAGGGCTAACGACTCGTGGACTGGAGTTGTAGAGTCTACTACCCAATTTCACTCAGGGGACCCGACAAGTGACCCTACGAATCGTGGTGGCTGACCATGACTCGTGGTCACCACCTATGATTCCCACTGTCCAAATCATTCAATCCATGCCACGGATGACCTCACGAGTCGTGAGGTCTGACCGTGACTCATGGTCATGCTCGTGGCCTCACCCAACTCCTTGCCATGCCTTTCTTGACCACGAGTCACTTCACTACTCGTGGTCCATCCTCACGAGCCATTTCATGGATCGTTCTGTGATCTGGTATGAAATTTTAGTTTTCCTCTATTTTGACTCTCGGGTCTGATCTTCAGGTTTCCAGGGTATAACAATATCTCCCCTGTTACACCCCGTAAGTTTCTAACATTTAGTCGGCCTATTCGTATGTTGGTTGAGAGTTTTAGAGTGCCATACATATGAGGAAAGGGCCCGGGGAAATGCCAAATTAGTGCAAGTCAGGTTTTCGGGGAGGAGGCCGAACCAAGCTGCCCATAGGGGAAAAGTGGCATGGAGCAGCTCCTTCGCGTTAGCCAACGTGGCATCGAGCAGAATCAGCGCGATGAGTAGAGTGCTACATTGCCTTGTCTGCTCCCTCAAGTATATAAAGTCCTCACACTTAGAGGTTATGTTATTTTCATATAAATCACGGCCAGAACAGAGGGAGAATGAAGGAAAACATTGGTAAATCATCCGATTACGCCGCTAAACACCGTCCAAATCCAAATTAACTCTGGGTATTGAAGTATAAAGCTGTAGGGAGCATCGTTACAGAGTTATTTTCATAAAATATTCCCGGAAAATCGTCATTCCGCTGAGCTTAAGTTGATGGAATTGTTCAAAACTTAGGTCAATATGATCACGTTCCTAAAGTAAGTATTTCTCCCTTCTAGATTCCTGAGAAATTACAAGTTTTTGATCGACTTTCGATAAGTTAAAGTATAACCAGTATATAAATATATAAGTTATTGTTTTCTTTGAATATAGTAATAAAGCAGCCCTATTCTTCCGTTAAATATGATTACAATTGAGAAGGGCAGTTGAATACGAGCCAAAACTCGCCAGTTAATCGGTAAACAGCGAACGAGGTATGTTAAGGTATTTTCTTTCGGCAAGTTAGTTTCTTCAGCATAGTAGTCTAGTATGAATCCCAGTAAAGCATGTCAGGAGAACGTTATCATGTCTAGTTGTTGTTAGCAGTTGAGACTCGTAAATTTTTATTATTTTGGGTTGGATTACACCTGTATAGCTTCTGTGACCACCCCAGGGTTAATAGCTGTGTCGCCGCCCGCCAGGGCTGAGGATACATCGCTCTACGGAGCGGCATGCCATCCACAAGGGACGAAGATGGGGATCCAAATCCTCATATGCCGTGGTTGGCCTTATACACACCCCCGCTGAGCGTTTACGCCTGGGGTGTAGATATCAGGAGTCCTCCGGACTAAGACACAGCTACAGTCAGGGGCCGAGCGGGCCCAGTTGCAAACCTAATGGGTTCGGCAGGACGCTTATAGCTGGTAGTTGACTCAGTATGACCTGGATAGGGATATATAGATTGAGGTGTACTCA